>LUCM01000932.1:57790-71228 GCA_008360955.1 Fasciolopsis buskii | reverse complement strand
ATCATTTTAGTACATTTAAGGAGTTACTTGACTTTGTTTGCTAATGAAATGTGTGGCTATGATTCCATCGGAAACTGCCTGAGAACAGGACATATGTAACGCTGAGAAAGTCTTCGCATTCTCGTCATCAAACATGGAATATGTTCCATGCCGCAAGCAGATATTAGTGTAGCACTATGGGTGCCACAGAGATACGACGGGAAATATTAGAAACTACAGTATCACAAAACCTATCAATTGTGCCTGCACTTCCGGATGATAGTGAGTCCAGAAAACCACCGGTAGCCACTAAATCCTCAGTACCCGACTGCAGAGGAGGTTCAGTAAGATATCAGATTGCTACTAATTCTGATAGAGAATTTCCCAGTCTAGTAAAGCAGTCCATTATGATTGATAGGCTTGTCACACATTTTAGCAATGCAGCTGGCCCCATTCATTAGACCTTTGAAGACGACTGAGCGTTCTTTTAGCTGCCAACGATAGGCGGCCGCTCGAGGACGCCAGTTCTTAAATACACAAGTGCCACTCGGAACGTGAAATGCTACCAAGAAATCTTGCTCCTCCTTTCAAACCCAGAAAGTAACACCTCTATATTATGCCCTAATCTTCAGCGGGAGCACTGCAAAACCGCCCCCAGACACCACGGCAGGGGTACACCAAGGGTGAACCCCGACACTTTCATGACTCTCACCGAAATGGATGTCGGTGGTCGGCGTTTCCGAGGGTCGGCTGCCGGTAAACCAAAAACTTATGGGCCCATAAGAAATCTAAACTGCTTGCCAGCGACTAGGGCTTTCAGTCCGGAGACCGTTCCCATTAGCCAGTCTGCGGTATTGGGCACCGATCTTCTAACCCCTAGGTTCACATCTCCGACCCCTGATCTTTCCCTCCCACAATGTCACTTATCCCTAGGATACCCCAGCATATTCTAAACCACAAGCATATACCCATTCAAACAACTCAATTTATGATACTCATAGCACTGATCCGTTTTCCTTATTACTATTTAACACTTGATTTTTGTTAAATCAGGTATATGAGCTACGACTGCTGGTTCATGTAAATAACTACAACTTCATCCTCATCAGGCAAACCCGGCTGCTATTTATGGCGACATATTCATGCTTTTCGAAATGATAGGCGGACCTAACTTAAAGGAAGCCATCCTGTGAATGTAATAGACACCTTTTCAGCTTCAATGTACATAATCCAACTTTTGATGACCTCCACGATTCCACTTGGCTCAATGCATCAATTGCTCGTCAAGAGCTTCTATTAGGGTGTATATGCCGCAAGCCTAGTAGTAACTAATCAAACGTGTTAGCTATAAGTGATGCATTAAACTGTGCTGCCGATGTCAGTAACCCCAAGCTGAGAGTAGCCAACTTAACTACCCATGGAACATGTTGGTCCTGCATTGCTCCCCCCAACTAACTTCAACCGCTTCCTTCTAGCATAAAGCTGCTCGGCTGGACCCAGCGTGTCGAGCTACCAACTAGAAACAACAACATATTAGACATTATTTTTACAATAAATCTGATCCCAGTGCGTACGTCCGTAGAAAATAAGTTGGCCGAATGTGATTGCCATCGTGATTGACACCACTTTCTGCTATCAACTTACACTACTTCACCAGCTCACGATGAACCATACCATAAACCCTCTTGAAGTCGCATTTCTGTCATTATTCCGCTTCCAAAATTAGGGCAATTTCTTTCTCTCGGTGAACCCTGGCTAAAGAACATTGAGTTACTGTCTAGATGTATCCACACCGGCCCAGAAAGGTACAATAAGGAAAAACCTGAATGCCTCAAGCAGTCTTAAAAGAAAACTTTTATGCTGCAAAAAAGTATAAAAAACAAAGAAACCTGCCATAATTTTGCACGTGAACTACCATTCTACCAGTTCTGTTTAAACTGTGAAACCTATGCCTCAGTGCTAATACTTTTCCCCCAATAATGGCAAAACCTATTTTGTCGTCCCGATCCACCAAGCAGTTTGTCGTCAGGATCCTTCCGATTACAGGTCCGTTAACCATACTCCAGTTATCCCACGCATTGTGGAATCAATGATTGCTTTATCGCTTGGTTCGATTACACATGGTTCTAGTTCCTGACCCCTTCGTCATTTCGGCTACTTAAACGAGTAGATTCAATTCTTGCTTAGCTACCTAAATAAAAATAAAAATAATAATAATAATGGTGGATTTCTTAAATACAGCAATCGATATGCTTGGTTGCATGATTTGGCTATACAGCTACATCAAACTACAAATCGAAGAGTATGGATCGAGTATGGTAGTAAAATGACGGCCCAGTGCAGACCAGACATGGGTTTTAGGAATTAAACACATGTCATGTTCAGCAGTAAAATTCGCGGTTAAATAAGTCAACAATACCAATCGAGAGGGCAAAATTAGGTTGGAGGACAGAGGCAAATTTCAAGAGACAGCCGAAATATTCAGAACTTCACGGATTCTCCTACGGTTCACGGAAGTTATTCTGCGGCAAAGAAATTCATTGCGAATTATGAGTGATAAAAGAAAAATTGTCAAACTTGGCTAAAGAGATTGACGAGAAGGACAATAGGACAGCATTATCAAAATAGGGACGAAAGCGTTAGGTCATGCTGCATGCGGTGGTTTCCGTAGCCAAAATCCTAAGCAAACGCCTTTTAAAAGTGTAAAGAGAATCGTGACAATAACGAAATATCATAGTGAAGGATTGTTTTAGGACGCAAAGACAGGGAACGTCACCGAAAGGTGTGGAGTAAAATGAAGGGTAGTATACAATATATATATATATACAATACAATATATATATACAATATATCAGATAAAATATCCAAAGCTGGCAAGCCAGTGTGAAATGAGGGTAAATCTTTTGATTCTGTCTATTGGGGTTCGAATTATTAGGAACCAGTGGAATAATAATGGCCTGAAGAGGGGAACTGGAGAGAACATCGGGAATTATGATGAGATTTGGACGACGGATTGATATGTGGGAGTTTTCACATGTATTCACTTTTAAGGTGATGGGCATTTTGGTCACGGCCAGACAAACCAAACGGTCAATATTTGCAACCGGAAAGATTTGTCTACTCGTAGCATCTTGGCATTGGGGATTAGATTACGTGGACTCTAATTCCTAACAGACCCGAAGTGGGGAGTGTCAACTGCTATGTAGGCTAGCACCATCGTTCGCAGGTCATATTTTTTCCACATGGAGTACTGCATGAGGCTCCTAGGCCAAGTGGGTTTCGTGGTACATAGAAATATGCGCGATGGCAGTAATAGCCTAAATAGTTGTCTCCTGGTGTGACAGCACCGTAAGTGTGTCTTTGTGGAATGGAAAACGAGGGAAAGATAGCAGTTTGGAGTTTGGGTTTATGGTGACAGCAACAGCAACAGCAACAGCAACAGCAACAACGGAAACTGATACAGGTGGCAGAGAATGAAACATCGAATTAATAAAACGTTTGCGCACATCAGTAGTACGTAGGGCCAGAGATCAAATTCGTCCTCAGACTAGGGCTAAGTTGATGTCCTAATCTTATTGGTTACCGGAGATTAGCATGATACATTCAAATCAGAAGGGTCAAGACATTTTACCTCGACCAGTGGGCTCAAACTGATTTGCATGTAAACAGTGTCTCAGGGATCCTACATATCTGTACTAGTAAGGACTTAGGCAGCAAAAAATGGGGAAGGAATTGCGATGGAAGTCGTTTGCCTGAAACTGCGATCATGCTTAGATCATGGCTGTAAGCTACCCTAGCTGGCTACATTAAGACGGTTCAATCACAAACATTCAGCAGTTTCAAAGGTTTGGGGTTAAAGATATTATTTTTATTGGCCATCTCCATCTGCGTTTTTTAGAACCATAGGTCCGACGGAGTATGAAATCCTGACTACATTGTAATCATGATCGGGATGCTGTTGCTTTAGTGATCTGGTGTAAGAAGCGGGGGCAGATAGAAAGTGAAGATTAACGGAGTTGAACCTGTCTTCTTGTCTGCTATATCCGAGTTTATTGCATATCTGTAACTGACGCAGGTCTTACTTCCCTTTGATTACCTAGCCTTTTTGTGGGATCTGCCAGTGTGACCATTTGCTCAGCCACCACAAATGTGCTTGATATTGTCCCGGCTACTACACTGCTGGAACAATTCCGAGGATGCTCCCTCCTTTTTCTCTTTTTTTTCTTCCAGGTGAACCAATGGGACGGGGATCAATCGCAGGGCCGGCATTAGTATCCTAGCTTGCCCGGGTTTGTTGGCTGAAAGGAATTAGATTTCATTTGGCATTTTTTCTAATGGGATACTAGTATGGACCTGGCGTGAAAGTAGATCACCAGAACCTTGTTTGGGACGACGCCATCCCAGTACTCTATCATGTCCTGTTCTTCGTCACTTCATTGATCGATGTGGGAGCTGACTTTATCTATTGACTATATGAACCAAAACATTAAAGTCCTTAACAGCAACACATCTATACACATCTGCCTTCGTCCTCTTTGCTAAAATTTGCGTATTTCTTCCGCGTTAATCCTTTGGTGCAGGGTGCGGGCAGATCCATCGCTTTGGCCAACACACAACGGACGGGCAGCTTGGCTGCAGCGATGTGCGGGTGCGGCTAGGTTGGCAGATTGCATCTCTTCTGTCCACCCCCCAAAGATATTTTTCAGAGTGGGTTTACGGCACACGGTCATACCCACCCACTAACACCGTTGTGGTTGACTGGTTCCATCGCGTGAACCTCGAGTACTGCCAAAAACTCCTCTCCTCCTTTCCCTAACTTTCCCTCCATTGCGTTAACCTGTAACTCATTTAGGCACAAACTTATTTTGTCATTGTACGCCGCAACTTTCCAGAACTTCTTTACCGTCAGGTTGGTATCCATCAAATCGCCGAATTGTAATCTCTTATCTGCCAATGAATTGATTCAAACGGCTAAGGATTCCAGAATAACATCTAATTACATCATTGATGCAAACCTATTTAACTTTTATCATTGGTGCTCTCTTACCTGCCTCAAATCATGCATTCCTCCATGAAGTCTATATTTTCGTTCACATCCCTTCTTTGTAAGCTGCTGTTCTTCATCATATTTACTCCTCGACAAGAAATCACCTTTTTGTGTGTTACGCCATGAGTCAAGTTAGGACGCATTTCATTTTTCCCATTCTAGCCATATCTTTTATCTTCGCTTCCCTCGCACTAGCCATTGTTTAGCGTGATTCGCATGTGGAGATCACGATGCGTCATAAACTGATCAGTCGACCTTAGATCCAATTTTTCATGCACGTATATTTACTGCTTCATGTCTTGACACGGCTCATGCAACTTCAGTTTACCTTAGTATTTAATTTGCACTTGAAAATTCTTGTCATTTTTATGATTGTGCATCATGGTTATGCGAATCACATGTGTCTTAGTTATCCCCGAGAAATAAACCACAACTTCATCAGAACTGTGGTTTCAAACACTCCCGCTGCCTCTAACTCCTTTGCTTAGTGTCATCCATAGGTATTTACTAGAAGAGACCGCAGAAATCACTGAGGATATCATGCCGCGCTACACAACAGGCATCTAAACACAGTGCATTTTACAGTCCACCAGAATAGAATCGTCACGTCTTCGCAACGGCCAGCAGAGATAGATAGAGATCTACCACGAGACCCGTACAGTCCGTGTCGGAGCATACGCAACAGTCCCTAATCGAAGCGAGCCTTCCTCAAAAACCGATTTGGAGGTTCAGCAAAATTGTGACTTGCAGTGCACATTCCCTAGTAAGAGTCCGAGAAAATGGCTTTCCGGTTCGTGGTTGCGATGGGCGAGACCCGACAGTCTACCAGTTATCGCCTTTCAAACGACTATTCTTTGTAGATACAGATGCCTGGGTTAGTTTAATTTCCCGTGACCTGGGTAAATCGATAGCTCCACAGGCGGAGGCGTTGCGGGTGCAAAGGGCACCGGTATCACTACATGTGGCCAGCATTCCCTCACGCGTGACTTAGGTTTGAACCGTGTACCTATTTTAATATTCATCATCGCCTACTACTCCTGCATTTCTACCTACTATTCGATGCCTGGCGCGGAGAATGATAGACAGTCAAAAGTCACAGACTGCGACCGGCTCCGACACTGTTGCGATTCAGATCACACATTACGATGTCTACCCTACCATACGCACGGATCCAATTCCCGCAGTCACCACACAAGTAGCCTACCGAACAGACACCAAGGAACCCCCAGGTTTCAGTCGGACGCTTCAATTAGCATCTGAAAAGTTCCTTCTGGTCAAGACGAAATTTGATCGTATGAGAGAACTGGAAATCATACGCTTTCCAGTCGTCCTTGGACCTCTTATCTTAATATGGTCCCCAAGTCCATTGGTGACCCTGCGGGAACTATAGAGCATTTAACAGGATCACCTTTCCTAATATGCATCCCATTCACCTCGTCTTATTTGTGCTGTTGAGTATCCAGCCACACATGTTTGTTGTGAGCTTACTATCAAATCACGTGGAGGAGACTGACGTACCAAAACAACGGTCACCACGAATTTTGGGCTGCTCGAATTCGTGAGGATGCCTTTTGGACTCAGAAGCACAGCTGACACATTCTATTTGTTCATGAACAAAGTCAGACGAGGTTTAGGGAGTGTGTACATGTACCTGCATGACATACCATTTGCAAGCCACTAAGCGAAGCAACACACACCTCGCCTACGAGCAATTTTCGATCGCCTTAGCGAAAATGGTGCAGTAATCAAAGCTTCGAAATGTGAACTGCGAAAGCCCCGCATCAAATTCCTAGGGTATGTTGTCTCGGCCTCAGATACTGTCCAGTACTGGATAAGGCGACTGCTGTTCGGAAATATCCAGAGGCTTGCTAGTTTCCACAATTACGGCAGTTTTCTTGCCTGGTCAAATTCCATCATCGATTCGTCCGAAATAGGGGAGAAATCACGGCCCCTCCACAGAATTCTTACCGGGAGTTAGACGTAAGTCAACGTTTCCTGAGCCCGTACATCAAGCGTTCACTTCCATCAGAGACCCTACCACCAAAGTAATGCTTCTCACATATCACGAACAATCAGCACCCATATCTCTGATATCCGACACCCCAGAAGTTGCAGTCAGAGCCTCAATTCAGTAGCACACCGACGATTCTTGGAAGCCACTGGCAATCCCTTCCAAACTTTACAAACCGGCAGATTATAGAAATAACATATTTAGTAAATAGTTCCCAGGTGTCTGCTTCGCTGACTAGTACTTTAGACAAGATCATACTATTTCCCCAAGCTGAGAATAACGTTTGATGCGATTTGCGATTGAAAGTCGACAAAATATCCCGTCAGGAAAGGTCTGATTCTTACCTACCTAATAGAGAGCAAACAAACAGCACTCAGGTTTGCTAGCATTAGATAAGAATAAGAAGTCTGCAATGTGTCCAGTCTTGAGCAACCTAATAAACTCTATCTCCCATTGTCCCAGTCCACGTTTGAATTATTAACACTCAACATTAAGAAATCATGGAAGAAGCACTGTACAGCTGTTTCATCTGGCTTGTTAGGAATCATGAACAGGAGTGCAAATCGACCGCGCCCGAACTGGCACGCAAAGCCGGGACGAACGATTCTGAGTCGAACTTCTTAGCCGTCACGTTTGCGGAATACGTAACCCAAGTAGAAAATACGCACATTTGATACTAATGAAAGCTGTTCTTACGTGAAACTTTTGAATAAATATATTTGAGATGGTAAACTATGAGATTCATTCGTAGACTGGTGGGTGACCTATACAATTTTGAGCTACAAGCCAAAAATCTCGCTTGATTTCCCTCACCACTGTCTTGTGGACTGTGCCAGTTACCTTGATGTTCATTTCCTCGGCAGACAGGATAGTATCGATCAGGTGCGGCGTCAGGTTAGATCTGCGTTTCCGTGTTCTCGTAAATATAGCTGAATTCATCATTCCAAATTTCGTGATCATCATCTATAATATGTACGTCTTGCGAAATTACGAGGTCAACTTTCGAAGAGAGAGTAGCCGATGGGCCCTTTAATATTACAGCCACCAGAAAACCCAGTGAAATACTATATAACCGTTCTACTCGGGCTCTGTGTGCATGGCATAACAAACCAAACTCAAGACCGTTTCAGCTTTCTGGCTAGACTCTGTAGTGCTTCGATTCTTCACAGCTTATGCGGTAGAGTTGCGTGTAGTTAATTTGTCCCATTATAAACCACTTCGATATCGTGCTAACTAGCATTGTTCAGACATTCGTGGTAAAGAGCTTTATCAAACTACAGTATAGATCTCGGCTGTAAAATGGTAATGGAGATGACGGCTGTTCATGTCGCTGGCTGTCAGATGGATATTTACAAAATTCGTCATTCCCAGACATGTTAATCTCAGTCCAATGTTACCCACGTCCAAATTTTCGACTACTGGTACTGCTTTGTTTTAGCGCGAATTCACACAATGTCCAAACGATTACTTCGAATAAAGGCATCCGTGTAAAGCGCTACGAAAAGAGAATTTACACAGTGTAATTCTGTTATATTTGGCTGGAGTTCGATTATGATTATGCCAACAGTACGGAGTGTAGCCCATCCTCCCGGCCATTTCGGTGACTATCCAATAATTTTACAATCGTCCGATTAAATATTTCAACTATTCTGGTTGTTTGGATGTCATACAGTGACATCTGCGATCTCCCCACTTTCCAGCAACCCAGGTTATTGCAAAATTTCTTCCATTTGAAAATCGGACTCGGGTTCATGATAATTATTTAGGATGTAGGAAATCTGGCCACTACGTTGCCGACGAATCGGCGAGCGACATCGCTGCCGGGTTAGCCCGGTACGGGTCGAAAATTTCTTGCAACAATTGCTGTACTGAAATCGATTGCAATGAATTGGACACTGTCACCACTTTTCGCTTCTACCGAAATTCTCCGCAAGACAGCATATAGATCCGGATATCTTATCGAAAAGTGTCGGAAAATGTTCCTTTTGCAAAAATTGGAGAACCGTTTGTTTTCCCGCTTGTGCGTCGTCATGTACAAGCCTAATCACATTCTCACGGAATGCAACCGATATGAACGCCGATCTTCTGAGTCTTTCCCCCTGGCTTAGGTCGACACCAACCATGTGTATGTTACCTCCTACCTGCTGCCGATTCCATGTTAACAGTGAAGATGAATTTTCTTCTGGTTTCGCTTTGATGTGTTATGATATAGCTTCTGGTAATAATTTCTCACTCAGATGCGGGACAGGCAATGCATCAGCTATTTCCATTTTTGCTACACGCTTGCAAGATGAATTCTTGAAGAGGGTAAGCTTGCCAATCGAATCCTCCTCTTCGAATTTTATTCCCTACTAGCCATGTCAGTATTCACTAATTGGTTTTAACGCAAAACCTGATGTTGATTTAACATGTCCACTGATACGCCTAAACCCAAACACATTTTTCCTTTAGCCGGTTACTTCAATATTGAACTAGTTGATAATCGACCATCGTACTCGGTCAGTCCGAAAGTAATTGACTGCACTGCTCCAATGCTGTGGCTATAAACTGCTCTTCGGATTTCTGGCTGTCAGGTAACTTTGAGTTTGCTGCTCTTGCCCTGAGCTCTCTGAATATCTTCTACGGTATCATCAAGGCTTCCAGTAAACCGCGCTAGACTCGAATTGTCAATGGTTTTTTTCAAAATGTCGCAAAGGACAACGAAGACGAAGCCACAAAAGAGCTGGCTGGACTTTCGATATGTTCACTGGAATGACCCTATTCTTGGGAGTGACTGACGGAGTAGAATTAGGAGGGGAGTCTACCATATTCAGGAAGGTCCAGTGCCACTAATGTGACACGATGAGATAACACTCAAACACTCAAATTACTTCAAGTCCAAGATCTTACTATTTCTGCAATCTGTGGACAAAATTTGATGCAATTCCCGGTCGAAAGCCCACAAGAGTTCTGTCAGGTAAGGAAATTCTCGGGGCCCAAATCGCAACTAGTTAATAGACAACAATCAAACTGCATTCATACGATTGTTAGAATTAGATCATAATGAGAAGTTTGCGTTGTTTTCAGTCTTGAGCGTCCTAATTCACTCTACCTACCATTGTCCCAGTCCACGTTTGAATTATTAACACTTGACTTATGCTAAGGTGCTAATAAATGTAGTATTATTAACCTCCATGGTGTCCTTAGTGTGCTTCGTCGAATTGTTTGGATAGGATGAAAGCTTACTGGTGTACGAGAGACCCAATAGAAAATTTAACATGTCCGCGTATCTATCCATGTTGAATGATATTCAACTAAGTGCATGGTTAATCTTTGAGGCCGTTATTTCTGAATCAGTGCCAGAATTTTATTTCCGGCGAAACGGGTAAACATCGTTTTTGGAGTAGTTCCTCGGTACCATTCTGATTATGGTCCGTGTAAATAACATTTACTACTTAATTGGCGAAGTAGACAAAGATGTCTGGGTGAGCATCCTCCTCAAGATGCATAGTCACAGTGATTTCTATAAGCCCCTTAAATATCTCCAAATATCGACGAATTTGAGCGCAGCTAGTACATCTCTGCCAAGCAGAAAACACGTGCGTTTGATACTGATAAAGTTGTTCTTATGTGAGACATTTGAATAAATATACTTGAGATGGTACATTGTGATATTCGTTCGTGGGAAGATTCATCTCCAAATGGTTTTCCCGCCATCTATCAAACTTTTGGCATTCCATTGCTGGCACCCGAATTTCGGCAGCTCGCCTTTGACTTTTCTGGGAGAGCGCACATCAAAAGCAGGATAAACACATGTTCATGCACAACGCACACAGAATGACAAACAAAACGCTTGTATAATACGTAACCCAGTAATTTTGCGTGGCAGACACGGGATTTCCAATACTGGGTGCAGGTTCAACGAGGGACCTTGTCTGATCAAATGCAAATCGCGTTCACGAAAACAGAAAGAAATGATCAAAACAAAAAGACTCAGAGCTAATAGACATTTGTCAGGGGCTGTAATAGACGGTGAATAATCCCTTGTATCAAACATTGTACAGACCTCTTTTCTTTATCGTTTTTTCTTCTTCTGCCTCCTTTATTGACGAAATTTACAGTGGGAAAAATTCTCGAGGGCTGCTTATTGAGAAAGTTCTCGTCACCAGAGCATCCAGATTGTCTGTCGCACTTAGCTCTAGCATCTTCCCGTATCCCTCCTGACAATTCTTCCCAGCCTACTCGTTTCTCTGCTTTCCTTTTTGAATGGGACATCCCAACTTTGACTTGAAAACGTAAGTGTGAATCACACTGAAAACATCCAAATATTATTTTGATTCGCATGTGAGCCGCTTATCACCAGTGGGAACAACCTTTGTCTTGATAAATTAGTAAATGAGTAACAAATCATCAAACAATCAAAAGTAAACGCAATGCATTCAAATCTTACCCATGAAACCTATAAACAGGGTTGACTGACTTTGTGAACTTTGATATAATGACCATTTAGGAAGTTCAACTGTATCCACTCTACCACCCGGTAGATGACGGAAGTCTTGACAAACCGGGAACATCACTTGCTTCCTCACCGGGAACAAACAGTTCCGGGTGGGAAACCAATACAAATAAAATATTTCGGCCTGCTCTCAAAATTCACTGCCGGTGAGTGCCAACAAAAGTGAAAAGTTTATGCAGATCATTCGCGATTTTCACTAAGTGAAATGAGCTGCGATATGCATAAAACATTATCATAATGAAGCGAACGACAAAATAACCGAAGTGTAAAACTGGCGACCTGAGAATCTTCATCCTCAACGGTCGAGTTTACACACTTCAACACAATTAGAATTAAGTTATTTTTAATCTGCCTTAGTGGGCATCTGCTGCTGGTTTCGCAACAACTGACATTGAGCAGAGACGGTTTTCGGGCCACAACCCAATGAAATGTCAAAATAGCTACGGGAAAATGGAGGCGTCACGCTATGCAGATCGGACAAGGATGGACTACGTAGTAATAATTGAAACCATTTTGACAAATCGGAATTTTTAAAAGATACCGAACGGACAAATTATTGTCTAACATCCTGGGTCGGTTTAGAAGAAGAAGAAAGTCAAACTCGATCAGACTCGAACAACGGTGGCCTACTGGGACTAGCATCCCGTGGATAGACGTTTTACCGAATGTGCGTAAACGGGGAATTAGTCCGGAACCTGTTCCTGATGCGTGAGACTGGCAGCATTTCGTTGTGGGAAAATGGCTGAGCAGGTTGTGGGAACGAGTTAGACAAAAATGAGTAAGATGCAGCCTAGGAGACACAATCGATTCGATTAGATTGCTGGAAAGAATTAAATACATTAGAGCGCAGCAGATGTTTTCTTTAGACGTCATCTTCAGTCTTAGTAACGTTCCTTTCACAGAAAACATCGAATGTTTACACGGCTACCTCGTCAACAGTTAACTAACTCACCTTGTCCAATACGAAACTCAAATTTATCCCTAGGGGGATGGTGAAGAAGTGGCGTTGACGTTTTCATGACAGAATTGGTAAGTGATCCAAATGAATTGTCCGTGCATCGCCTCTGTTCACCTCGGTAAGGTGAAAACATCTGCTGAGTACAAACCGATCTACACAAACCTATCATTCGTGGGAGTGTTATTAATTTGTCGAGAAGGCGGCTTCCTTTAAGCATCAGTACTTAAAAGAACCACGTGGAATGAACACCACAACCCACTTTAGGGTTTTTTAGTTCCTTAGTTGAAAAGAAAGTTAATTCGTTATCTAAGAAGAAACAAGACAATTTGCACGGAAGACAATGGTGAGACAAAATATTCTCACTATAGGAAGAATTGGATTAGTCATATACAACTATGGGTGGGGAAGGGATTTGTGGTGTTAATTGTTTTGTTGTCTACGGTTTGTATTGGGACGGGGGGTGGGCCAAGGGAGTTGAAGCGCAACCACAAATTGTTTTTGAGAACAAAGTGGAGGACTGTGAAGACGGATTGCGACAGCTTCCGCAGTGCTCAAGAGGCGACACTTTGCCAACCAGGATTGTTGACCTTTGACCTTATACAGGGTCCGGAAAGCTTGCGTCACATTCACGGTGTGGTTAGTCTGTGCTAGATGTGAAACCACTGCGCTATTAAGTGACTTAATTATTCCAGTGCCTAAACATGCCAGGTGGTGCTCACGGAAACATCATCGAGAACAATGGCTTAGCGACAAGTCTTCCGATAGCAGACTTGAAACAACTATTGTTCTTTTGTACCTACAACGTCCAATTTAAATTCAGTAATCAAATTTACCTTTAAAAGGAAGGCGTGGCGATGGCATCCCCACTCGGTCCGCTACTAGCTGACATTTTTATGGCAAAGCTGGAACGTGGACCAATCGAGTCGTCCATACAATCGCTCTACCTAT
>LUCM01000932.1:21162-56865 GCA_008360955.1 Fasciolopsis buskii | reverse complement strand
ATAGGTAGAGCGATTGTATGGACGACTCGATTGGTCCACGTTCCAGCTTTGCCATAAAAATGTCAGCTAGTAGCGGACCGAGTGGGGATGCCATCGCCACGCCTTCCTTTTAAAGGTAAATTTGATTACTGAATTTAAATTGGACGTTGTAGGTACAAAAGAACAATAGTTGTTTCAAGTCTGCTATCGGAAGACTTGTCGCTAAGCCATTGTTCTCGATGATGTTTCCGTGAGCACCACCTGGCATGTTTAGGCACTGGAATAATTAAGTCACTTAATAGCGCAGTGGTTTCACATCTAGCACAGACTAACCACACCGTGAATGTGACGCAAGCTTTCCGGACCCTGTATAAGGTCAAAGGTCAACAATCCTGGTTGGCAAAGTGTCGCCTCTTTAGTGCACATTTTTTTGTCGTTCATAGTTTAGAAGCTTCGGTAACTGACACAAATTGCTGACTAGCGTTCGTAAGACATTTGCCCAGGTGTGATTTGCTGTATTTAAATCTCACTAAGTGGTATTTTGCGTTTGAAACACGGGGTTCCTGATTTTGGAGCCTCGTTTTCTGCCTATTCATTCAATTGTGTCTGTGGGACCACACGGTCAGGCACGTGTGTGAACAGATTTGTGAGCGCTACCCTACACGGTTTTGCAATGGGCCGCAAGTTTGACAATTTCTGGGTTACGATTGGGATATCACCAACAATCTACTCGACCACAGTTTTATCAAACTTATCTGGCCCCATAAACTTATTTAATCGGATACATTTGGATGAATACAAATTCTAGTATTGTATTGTATAGACAGTTGCGCATGAAAATGTCACATTTCAGTAAAGAACGCGGAGAAAAACTGGAAGGTGTAACACTGATCACATTGTAAAACTGAAATAAAAACCAACCGGAGAATGATTCAAGCACATCATGATAGGTTGCTCAGGAAATCGACTGAAACATTGCCACGGTGTGTCAAGTCGCGTGTTCTACATGGGATAGTGGAGTTCCTAAAGACATTGATTCTAGAGGGTACGGAACGAAACGTGAATCATGTTAAAATATGAGAGATCGTTGTGCAGGAGACGCATGGGACCTGAAAGAATTTTGTGAGCGAATTTTTCACATGCTGATAAGTGCCGGTCACATAGATTGAAGGGCAAATCGTGGTATGAAGGACACGGCTAATAATTGATAGTTCCCGTTGAAGAATTTTAAAGTCTTTTCTAGGGAACATGGAAAAATAACAGGAGAACAGTATACAAGGATTGAAAAACATATTGGTATACAGATAGGGAGATTATGCTTCGTTTTACCATGCAGTATAAAATCATTCTGATTTGAAGTGACAACCGTCGGACATCCTCTACACAGGTAGAAATATGAGAATTCCACTTCAGAATTTTACCAATAGTAACACGGAGATATTTCACAGAATCAACCCTGGTAGTTGATTCTGACTTGATGAAAAACGTTTCGGATAGGTGAGCCGATTGATGTGTTTACATCTGAATTAGTTAGCTCAGAGAAGTCGTAGATAGAAGGTGAGTGGTTGGGAAAACTGAAAGCAATCGTTGCTCGAAACGACTTGCAAGGGGGGTAACATCATAAGCATACATAAATAGATCACAGAGGGAGCTAGTCGATTAGTCGTTCATGCAAGTGGGAAAGAGACACAATGAAAGAACAGCACCCTGAATCACTCCTGAATTGTTACTCAACGGTTTTAAAGCTTTAATATCCAATCGTGTGCACTAGGTTCGATTGGTAAAGTAATCAGACAGCCACGCTAATAAATGTCTAGAAGAACCAAATGGTCGCAGTTTGTGAAATGGAACAGACGGTGGGACTGAGTCAAATTCCGACGAATATTTTAGAAAGGCGCAACGGATGGATTTCATCGATGCGTTTAAGCAATTACAGAAGTGATGAATAAAAAATGACTGTCTTAAATGGACCCGTTAGATTCATAAGCAAAGTGAAATGGGTCGTCAGTAGGAAACAGAAGAATGCAGGCGTTTAAGCAGAGCGCGCTCTATCAGTTAAAGACCAGAAAACGTTATGACGATGGGGCGAATCAATTTTTCTAAGGCAGTAGAATTGCTAGATTGTTGGATGCAAACGATGGTGACGGGTGTCCAGTAGTCAGCGATAGAAGACGAGCTTAACGATGAGTTATTCAGAGAAGTGACTGCATCGGTCAGAGCCACAGCAACATACATCAAAAGAACTAAGTGCAGACTGTCATGGTCAACCCTTGTGGTTACTTTATCAACGAGCCTAAGGTCTAACATCGCTTCCCTAGAAATACCTGTAACTGTCATATCATCACCCTTTCCAAATGAGACTGGAGTATAATTGGAAGGATGAATGAAAGTTTGATTGATGCTATCGGCGTCCGCAGAAGATTTCACTTTTCGTTTTCTTCCCTCACAATAGTCGAATGCTTCCTACAGGAATCAGTTGATGTTACTACTCGGGAGTTGGCTGATGAATGTCCTATCGATGCGCTCGATTTCAACTTTTAGTAGGGTGAAAATATACTGCATACTGGTACTTAACAAAGCCGGGAAACTTCATGACATTAATTACAAAGAAATAACACTCGGCGAATCACAGCATAAAGTTTGCTAATCAGCAACCGTCTTTTCGATAACCAGTGTATTCACAAATATAATTGAGCTGCTATTTGCAATAAAAACTTGTGAAGTTTCACGGTCATTTTAAGACGGAAAACGAATGATTGCGATCATGGAAAGATTGCTCAAGAAACCACCAGTGCATCAAACGCTCGCAAAACATTACAAATGAACTGAAGAATACCGGTAAAATATTGTCCTTTATTTTGGGGATCCGAAAGACAATTCACTATTAGATTTGGCAATTAGTATGCCTGTACTCAATTGGTCTGTCAGTGGTTTTTATCCCACAAAAAAGATCCACTGGAAGGAGAACAAACGACTGTGAAATGGTGAGAAAAACTGCAGCGGAATAAATCAAATTACTGACACTATCACACATTGTGGTGCTTTCCAGTATTTTTTTGCTAAAATCCCGATAGTCATAGCATTTTTCTGGTGCAAAACGAGGTTACAAATATTCTGGATTTCTTTTATTACATCGATTCACAGACTGTAGTAGGATCAGTTAAACGTGAATTAGTCTGCTTTTCAAAGTACAAAATTAAAAAAAATCGCATTCGAGTAGAGAAATTCGCTAAACTTGTTGGGAAACATTTTAGGATGTATTTTAGTTTGAATCAATTGTACTTATCTTACCCAATACCCTAACGACGATTGAGCATGCATTTACAAGTCATTTATCTGATGCGATGTGATGTTTTACGGTAACCGGGGTTTATAATATGTTTGTTCATCATTAACAAGACAAGTTCAGTTTGGGAGGGTCTGGTTTATATTGTAGTTGAATTTGTACCAAGACTATTTGAGTGCGTTGCGTTAATCATTGACGCTGTTCACGTGACAATTATTAACCGGAACCGGTGTAATTGTTGTTGTTGGGAATAAAGTACTGACTATAACAACTTGCTTAATTTACATTTAGGTGTTGCATTTTATCCAAACCTGTAAACTAAACTACGTCGCCATACGAATAACGTGCACCAAGTAATCAATCACGTCCAAGGGTGAGTACCGAGTAATTTTTATCCCCGTTAAAATGTTATGGCAAAAGCTCGTCTCTCTAGTCTCCAGAAAAAGTATGACCAATATTTCATGCTCGCACGTCCCGACGGAGAGCAGGGTTATTGAGGCTTTCAAGTGTAGTTGCTAAATGCTGTGTGGAATTGTTCACTCGGACAAGAATAAAAAGAAAGACGAATTTTAGACGAATCAAAATACGATATATTGTGGATAAACGGAAATTTGCATTTTTAGTGACGAACACATTTGCCCTAGTTTTAGATGAATTGGCAGATAAAAAAATTATTTCCGATAAAAGCTGCATGCTCCGCTGCAACAGAATTTAGTAAGCATGGTATGTTGTGTACGCGGATTCCATTCCAACTGTATCTAAGTCCGATGAAAATATGATAAGCTTTAGAGCCTAACTAAAATAACAGCATTACAAGTCTTGATCTTGATATCACGCAAAATAAGCTGGGTACCTTGGAGTGCTAGTTCTATCGGCTATCCTTGCATACGATATTCACGTCGAATTTACAAAGAAATAAACACAATTCCATACTCAAAGTACTGCAGGCCATGTCAAAATGACCAACTATAGACTACAGGACGACTGCAGGTCCACTGACTGGTAGTCACCATGAGCTCTGCATTTCAGTCAGTGCGCAAGAATAAATCTCATTTCGTTCTCCTCAGTGATTTCTTAGAACATTGTGTTTGATATACATCGACGGTGAACGAAATAGAACAGCGAGCAATTTTTTAACAGACTTGCTCAGTGAGTACATTCTGAGCTTACGGTTCATTATTATATGGTTATTCCCGTTCCAACTAAATAATAATATTCTACTCATTTGTATACCCCAACGGAGTGTTCATATTACACTTTTTCTATATGTTCCGGCGGAGATTTTCAATGTGAAAACGTCAATAAATGTGGCACTTCACCTACTTTCTCCATCCTTTGCTTGGATTCTGAGCCACAACTCAACAGTCTAAATCGACTTACATGAAACAGTGTTTTGGATAAATTTGTCATACCATTTTCCCAAAATATCAACTAACCACCTTCATCAGGGCGATAACGCCTTCATGAACATCACCTTATTGACAAAGTAACGAAGTGAACAAGCGTGTCATATGGGTAGATCAAAGGGGTCTAAACAAATGCAGGTGTTAGAACTGTTAGTTATAAGTTGCTGCGTCAATTTACTACAGGCACCAATGGACCTCTCATCAATCAGTTTATAATCATCCTTCTACAAACTCCGGAATATGAAATAAGACCACCAAATTGTTATAAGTATGACGCATTTTATATTTAAAACATTGTGAAAGCTAATGTGATTCAGTGGAGGCGTACATATAGTGGAAAGAACAAAAGGGAATTTACTCCCAACTACAAAACCGAGTAATCTCCGGAATGCCACGTCGACAATTCTTGTTTAATAAACCGTAAATTATCGGGTTGCAAGCACTGTTAGCAAAAGGAACCCCAAAAAGTCATTTGTATGGGAGCAGAAATCACGAATTCGTAAGCCAATTCAAATAAACAGCAAATATTGAAAGATGCCCAAAAGATTATGGAACAGAGAAACACAACAAGAAATGTGAGATCAATCCGTGCTTTTAAGGGTAATTGATTTTGTGCGGTATGAATGTGTTCGTAATGTGTACCGTACTGAAATTTGTGAAATCTAATTACATTTGAGACGAGCAAACAACTTCAACTTACTTCTGGTTGTGCTATGTGGTTCACTTCACAACCACATTCCACTTCAGACTCATGCAAATTCAGGCTAGATTTCAACGTATTAGGGGCGTCAACGAATATCTTACCTTCTCATTTTCCACTCCAGATCATTTGGTTCCAAAACAACCGAGGAGGTATTTACTGTGCCTAAAGCCAACGGTTTGATGACGTGATCCATTTTACGGTTAATTTTAGAATAGAAATGAAATCTGAACTGGAATTTTATGAAATGCTGAAGTGTGGTTGTTCGGATCATATGGATGCAACTGAGCATAAACAAGTTTGCCAGAGGAGCAAATGAATTGGCAAACAGTTTACGGCACAGAAAACTTGATGAAAGGGAGGGAATAAAGACGTCCACAGACAAGTGAAAGGGCTTTAGACAAGGTCTGACTCGAATAGGTGAGAGAACTCCGGTATATTTACATGGCAACTTTTCATGATGTGGTGCTAATTGTCCACAAGTAGTCCTAGTACTTTTCTTCCAATATCCACGGACGATTTTCGAGCAGCGACATAAAGCAATCACACGATGAGCGTGCAAACCAGTGATAACGGCCACGCTGGACGGAATGACAAATCCGACAAAAATTACAGGTGCTCGGAAGTGTAGCTCCACTCGACCACAAAATTGACTCGAGTCATTGACTGATATATCACCAGCTGCAAAGGGAGTGAGTAACAAAATTAGCGGGATAACCAAGGCGACAGCGATTAGCGAAATTACCCGAGACTTCTAATTTGTCGTTTTATATTGGATTGGTTGTAGGCATGCCATCAGTCTATCCACTGAGACAGATGCCAAATTATATAAGGATGCCCAGGTATGTGGTCAGTCCAATCCATAGAGTACACCAACGAGTGTTAATAAATGGCCAGTAACCGTGATAAGCAAATATGCCAGCCAGCGGTATTGGTCCGATTCCCATGAATAAGTCCACAAGTGCCATTGAGGCAATGAGATAACGAGGAGGGTGATGCAGACGTTTGTTTTTGACCACGACAAGGATGACAGAAAGGTTGCTCACCAATACGGTGACAGTGAGAAGGAAGTAGAATAAGCAAAGTAAACAGTCTGCCCATATAGACAACGGATTTTGGTTAAATGTCGAATTCCGCTCTACAACACTTTATCTACCAGAGCGTTTTCACAGGCAATCACTCGTTTGAGATTGGACAGTTATTTGTTCCATCGGATATTTCGTAGTTGGCATCGCCGCGACTTCGAGTGAGGTACAGGTGTAACGAGCAACCGTTTCAGATTGCGAAGGGATAGAATTTACATTGGCTTTTCTCATATAAGGTGAAATAAATTTCCCGCCAAAGAATAAGTAGTAACCGTTTTTCCCGTGATATATTCCGCCTAAGATGAATCCCTAACCAATGAATTTCAGCAAACCAGAACGTTCGAATCGGTACAGTTTGAGCAAAGTACATTGGATGAGGTGTAAATGAGCAGCTATGCAATACGAAGTGTTTAATAATTCTTAATGTGCCCTTGGCGGGTTACTATTTGATGTAAGTGAGAACAAAAGACTGTGAAAAGGAATAATAATAAATAATGGAAGAAACTAGGGCTTACGATACATAGAATGCATTCGGACGCTTGAATTATCAGCAAAACCAGAATTTCGGAATAGCGAATTCAGTTTCTTTGCTAATACAGTCTGATTTTACCTCCCAATCAACCTGCAAGATTCCCATGCGACTAAAACAGACAGCTTTTTGGTGAACACAAAATACCCGACCACGGATCCCAAATTCATTCATAATGAATGTATCGCTCTTCGTGTTCGTAGGTGTCGTTTTTTTTGCTCAGTTTGTGTTGTGACATTCGAAATGCCACCATTCTCCCTGTAGGGTCAATATAGTGTTCGTCATGTAGATTGAACTCATCCCGATTTACGACTTTCCCGAATTCCTCATTTCAAGCGCTTCTTTTCTCCATAATATAAAATTTCTCTTGGCTTTTGACGGGCCGATAGATCTGTGGGACAGTTTGTGGTCGAAACAACTCAGCAATTGGGTTTGCAACATTTTGATTTACGGCAAATCATTTACTTTGCCATATTTTGGGCCTTTTGATTATCCTATAAAAAACCCGGCGTGATTCAAATTTTACTTGCTAGGTTATTTTGACTCCGTCAGTGCTATCGTGTTGGAGCTACAGCGGCCTCACGATATACACGACATATTTCTCACATCTGGTCGCTGACTCGAGTCCTGCCTATTACACCAAATTAGGCAACTTTGTTAACCAAGGCTCCAAAATCCATTTCCGGTGTTCGTAAACCGATGCACTCTCATTGACTCAAACCAAAAGCCTCACCTAGAATTTGTGATTTTTATGGGAAGTTACATTGCTGGTCCACGAATTACTTCTGGAATGCTAAGTATTTCACTTGTGGTAAAGTTGTCAAAATGGCAGGACATACAAATGCTAGTCAACTGACGCACCTTACCATCTCATCGTTTGCCTCCATCCGTAAACGACCATGCACAAAAATAAACTTGGAGTTCACTTCTAGTTTAATTCAACGGTCAGCACTTATTTATGATTGATACTGGATGCAACTAGTCGACAATTCCACAGGCTTTTATAAAGCGCAAAATACTGGACATACTAACGCTGACGTTAAAAGCGATACTGAACACAATGACAGCTCTAGGTACATGCATTCTTTATTTCCTTCGATCATCAGTGATAGTCTTCTTGACAGTATTTTCTTGAAAAGTTGTCAGTTTGCCCGTGGAAAATAGACTAGAAAAATCCTTTTTTATTAATTGTTTGCTGCTGCTCAGCCTCAATTTCATTCTGGATATTTGTCTGGCAAACAATATCAAATATTCGACAGCATATCTATTTGATCACAATGTAAAATCTCGTTTCTCGCCAACTGCACTCTGTTGGTTTTGCCTTAGGCATTTTTCGCCTGCCTAGTTGTCCGTTTACGGCAAATAAACAGAGTCCATGTTTATCTAACCGCCGTCCCAAATTGGAGTCGCGCTAGTTTTCACTGCTACTCGTTGACGAGGAATGTGAAATTCGCAGTTAGCAGATCCGTTGTATAGTTTTGGCTGATAGGTAGGCTTTGGCGGTTATTGCTAAGGCAAATTGTGTAAATGGGCATTTACCGCCAAATCAACATGTAGAAATAAATTTCTCCGTCGCGTTCAATGCATTTATGTGCATGTACGCAAACGTCCATGCATTTAAATAAAGTCTATGGTGAATTTTGTACCCCTTATTTCTTTTCTTGATAAACTATGAATGTTCAGTTGTCGAATGATGAGTAAAACAGTAGTAAATGGTAAGAATCGACAGCCCTATTTCCATTCCAGCCGATAATGACATTATCCCCGTCAATACATTGAATTACATGTCAATATTTCAACTTGTGGTGCCCAGGTTGTGCAGCAATAAAGGAATACGTGGAAACAAGCCAAGCAAAATTACTATTGTCCATTCTCAATTACACATGAAATAAGACTCAAATTTTGCTTGACTAACGGACACAAGTTGAGGACAAAGCCGTGGTCTGTGTAAGTGCCAACCAATTTGTGGTGGTCCCTATTTTTGCCTACCCGCAAAAGCGCATTATTCCACAAGGCACGGTATGCATGTGTAAGATGGGTGATTTCTCTGTCCTATGCATTTAGCTGGTACCCAATGTTTGCGTGGGTAACAATGAGCCCACGGTATCGTCTCATCCGCATCCACGCATGGTTCTTTTTGTCAGCAAATACTGCAACAACCTTTTTTTGATTAATCACTTGGGGACATCTAAACGCTGTCGTTCGCAAACCAACTTGAAATTGGCTGCAGTTATTGTCCGCATGCAGTCCGCATGGGTTGTTCTTCTTCGATTAAATCAAGCTTGTGACAACCATAAGATTTGTCGTCGTTTTTTTTTCAAGACATCGTAATAACCACATTTGATGTCAGTAAATGATGAGTGAGTCCCTTCCAAGCGCCGTCGGTCTTAGGAACTATAACTATTGCAGACTGCTTGTCATGCTGGAGCCAGATTTCCGCATTTGGCACAGCCATGCAAACAGCAGATATCAGGTTAACTGGATACACTAAATAAAGGATGTTAGATTCATGATTGTCATTGTTATGCTTAGGGTAATTTCCCACCACTGCTAGCAGCCTTAACTAAGGCGTCACGGTCTGTAGGCTCCTTTTCTGCCAATTCGACATGCTCGATGTACTGATTGAGAACTTTACTTCAGAACGACCACCAATTGCACCGCCCACCACCTGTGAATACGACTTTTTAAATCGCATTACCTCACACACCATCATCATCATCGTTCAGCGTTAAACAGCAAGATAAACCTCATTGACCGCTGCCTGTTCCCCAGAGTTACACGTTTATATAAAAAGAGTGAATATCCAACGGGAACAAGGAGTGGAACTACACAGGCGGGAAAAGATAAGATGCTGCTGCAGCCAACTCACGAAATACAGTCCAACTGTACAAACGCATGTGTATTCATTCAGTGTGAGTCGATGAAAAATGACAACACGATCGCCACTGTCCACGGTTCACTGCCATATCCTTCAGTGTCTCCAGCCAGCAAGTCGACGAGTCTTTCGGACCCCAACCACGAAGGCGTGAGACACCTACCTTACCTAAGTTCGCTGTACATTTTCCCATCCCACGTTGCCACGTTATATGTTGGCCTCCACATGGCTTCTTACATTCCTTAGGAGGAACACAAAATAGGGCACTATATGGTGGTGGGTGAATGATCAGTGATATGGATACGGCAAACATGGCATATCCGAACTTGAATACTTCATCTGTTTCCTTGCGTTGTAAGCCCATCGCGCAAACACTGGGTACCGCCAAAATTAGTATTTTCAAATAAAGGCAATACAGCGGTTGCTTGAACTCGATCAAGATGGAGTACAAATGAGTAATCGCGTATTATTGTTACTCGATCAACCGCATTATAATCTACGATAAGGCGAATGAAGTGGTCCGCCAGTACTTTTCAGTCACGTGTAACATTAAATTACGCAGGGAAAAAAAAGGAACCAAAGACATCACAATTTGAGCAAACAGCTCTACACTGATTCCATCATTTCTTAATACACACTTGACCGATCATATCACATGGTGAATTATTTCATCATCATATGCATGTATACATGCGTAAATAAATGGAAATAATTTACATATATGCATATGTTTGCGTTCACTTGTGGTCATTCCTAGCCCCTTTAGTAATTGATTTCATTTTAGGTAATACACGTAACATTGCATTTCTCTCTGCTAATTCGTATCCGTCCCATGTGATCCACGAATATGTTTACGTTTCGAGGTCTGATTTATTAGCGATCAGATCGATGTCACTTTCTTGTTAGTGAGCATCATTGTTTTGAGATTTTGCGATGTTTCAATGTTTATCGTTTGCTATTAAATTTATAAGCTTTCTTGTGCATGCCAAACAGCGAAAGATATGAGTGGTACGTTGGGCGGTGTGAGAAATTCTGGCGATGTGAATTTGATGAGAGGTGACAGCAGGACAATTGAATGCGATTTACTTCCAACTGGTGCTGCGATCTTATTGGGCGGTTATTGGAAAGCGAGTGTGAATGGGGAGGCGGCGCTTATTGTCTCGTTGGATTTGACAAATGGTCGAGCGGTGATCAGTCCACCACGCGGTTCTTCTACGTATGACCAGTTAGGTCGGATTAAGGTCATCTGCCAATACTACTCCTTTAACAACGAATCGTTGATCCAGTTTGTCCACAATGTAACTACACTCGGTGAGTGCGATTTGCTCGGTTGTCGATTTGTTTCTTCGTTTCATTTTTGTTGCTTCATAGGTCGGTAGTTTGGTTTGCTCAAAGGTTGATTGGTTATTTGGTCACGCGGAAAGTCAGTTAGCCAATTACTCAGCCACTCAGTCCGTCTGCGCACATGTGTACGTTTGTCACATCAAACATCCTATCATATTGGGGTGATGGTTTGCAAAGATTGATGCGTGCCTCTTCTAAAAACCGACATAAAATTGAGGATGGATAGGACGAGGAAAGTAGAATCGTCGTAAAATTCAAAGGCATGCAGATAGATGGATAGATAGATCGATAGATAAATAGATGGATAGATAGATATTTAGATGGATAGATAGATAGATATAAGTAGTTTGATAGGCAGATCGAGAGATAGACATGCAGATGGAGAGATAGCTACCTAGCTAGATGGAGAGATAGTTAGATAGATTAAGAGATAGATAGACAGGTAGATATAGGTATGTATATAGATAGGTAGAGCTGGGTAGATAGATAGATAGATTGGTAGGTAACTAGACTGGTAGTTAGGTAATTTGCTATTCATACAGATTTTTACATGGATCGATTTTTATTTTGGTAGATTGGTATACACAGATGTATATTCAGTTACATAGATAGATATATAAATAGGTATACATGCAGATCGTTGGATAGGTGAATAGACGGAGATAGAAAATTAGATGGATTGATAGATAAATAATAAAATGTTGATTTGAATTGATCGGTATATGAATATATACATAGGTTTCTAGATAGATAAGTAGATATTTATATAAATAGATAACTAGATGATCGATGATGATATATATGTATTGATGGATGAATGCCTTTTGGAACAATAGGCAGATCGATATTTAGCTATTTTACTTCCTATTCAGATTTGTGCTTGTCTCTACAGGTCAGTAGTTGGATTGATTGATGGCTGTTTAATTTTCAATTAGGTATATGTATAGTTTGATGGATGGTTAGTTACAGAGTTAGTTAGCAATGTTAATTAATCAGTGCTGTGTATTTCCTTTTTCCTATTTGTTTATTCAGTTTAATATTTTTCGATTTTATGCACTCTCCATGTACTGACTGAAGGACCGACCTATCTCCTGATATCCTATCTGTTTGTCTGCATGGGTTATGCATCAATGGACTGCCTTACTCAGTGACTGATATACAAGCTCAATGAGCGAATGTTTGTTTGATTGCCTGTCTGATTAAGTGACTGATTGACGAAAAGCATGACTGTCCCAAAGTTTGACGGGCTGGCTCTCTGAATGAATGACTGAATGGCGGTGTTTGCATGAATTTTTAACTGAATAACTTTTTGAATAGTTCAAGGTATGACTGAATGAATAACATCCGAAATTCTCGAGGAATGGCGCAATGGCTGACGGGCCGTTCGAATGCAAGAACCAACTTCTGAATGAACGTCTGATTGTTTGAGTGAAGGATAGTTGACTCACAGACTGAATGAAGGAATGCCTGGTGGGTATTTTCTTAATGACTAATTGAGTAACTGATAGATGCGAAAGGTAACTGAAGGATTGACTGGCTGACTGACTGAATAAATGAATGAATGATGGATCGAATAAACTACCGAATGAGTACCTGACTGACTGACGGACTGACTGAATGGGCGACTGAGTGACTGATAAATGGCTGACAGAATGACTGAAAACTGGGAGGCAGACTGACTGACTTACTCAGTGATGACTGACAAAATGACTGGATAAATGAAAATCTCAAGGACTGGCTAACTCATTGACTGAAAGAATGTCTGACTGAATTAATCAACGACCGACTGAGTTACTAGATGACTAACATGCTGCATGATCCAACGAAGGATTGGCCGAATCAATTACTGACGGAACGGATGGATTGTTGACCGACTGGCTGACTGAATGAGTGAATTAAGATTTGACTGAATGAACAACCGAATGACTCTTGCAAGGAATCAATCGATGACAGACTGAGGAACAATAGAAATGACTGGCTCATAGAATGACAGAATGGCTGACTGGGTAACTGATTGACTGACTGACTGACAGAACGACTGACTGGTAGAAAATTGGCATACCCAAGAAGTGGCAGTCCCATTGACTTATTCAGGGAATGAATGATTGAATGACTGACTGTTTGACTAACTGATTGGCGGACGGACTGAGTGACTGACTGAATGACTGGCAAAATTGGTGAATGTCTGGCTGATATGCCGATTTTTTATGGACTGACTGACTAGTTGGCTGTCTGTCTGACTGACTGAATGACGTCCTGAAGGACTGACCCACTGTCTCATGTACCGACTGAATGTCTGACCTGGAGTCTTAAGGAATGGATGGCTGCCTTACAGACTAACTGGAGTTCCGATAGACCGATTATTGTACTGGCTGTCTGTCTGACATAATGACTGAGCCAACGACCTAATTGCCGTCTCTTTCAAGAAAACACTGACTAAATGACTGACTCATGGACCGACTCACAGAATGAGTGAAGGATTGGCTGATTGATTGACTGAACCAAGACCTGAATTAATATCTGTATAACTGAGTGATTGACCTAATTATTGACCGAATGACTGTCCTTCTCACTACTTCATAGGCTGATTGACTAAATGTGCGACCGACCCAACGAATGACTGTCTGACTGACTGGGAGAATGATTGAATGAATGACAAATGGACTCAGTGAATGACTGACTGCCCCTCCGATTGACTGACTCAGTGACTCACTGTTTGGCTGACTCAAGGCCTGAATGACAATCTGCAATAACTCGATATATTTTTAACATTGTTGTTCTTCTTTAATAAATAGAAAATTTACTATGAAGTCCAACTACACATGATTTTTTAATTTACCCTCAGGCTATCTAAACCGTTTTACCTATTTCTTTCACTCACGCTTATCGCAGGTGGGGAACCACAAATAACTAACCATTTTTTGAATGAATTACCATTATGGATGTGGATTCTCTTCATTCTGCTTTATTACGTGCTTCTAATTGCCATTCCTACTGCAATCGGACTCCTGATTGGAACATGGCGAGATTTGGCTTATTCCGTGCTTGATTTGACCACAAACAGACGAGCATACGGATCACTGGAACTGACTGCTTGGACGCCGTTGAGAGATTTGCCTTTTCAGCTACCGCCACCAATGGTACGTTTTCAAATAAGAGAGCGTCTCTATATGATTTCGGGTATTTACAATTACCTACAGTTTTTCATCTGTTCCTGTTAGGGCTCAACAAGCACTTGGGATGCTGATCCAGATATGAGAGATTACCCTAACTTTCTAACTCTATCCAACTTAGGATGTCCGACTGTGAATCGGACATATTATCAGTGGCCCATTCACTTACCACGTGGGCATTCACACTGCGAGTCTTGGTGCAAGGCAGTCAGTGAATTCCAGTACCACTCAATTACCCCCTGTGATGGTCTGATCACCACTAATCGCTTGTAAATTGTCAGATCACTTTTCCGTGTAACAACAAGCGCTGAGTGCATCGGGACTTGGAAAAAATGTTCTGAAAGGTACTCGGATTGAACTAGCTTGCACGGTTTATGCCGCAACTTTCTGACCAGGTTACAACATGCATTCCCCGTTGAAAAAGGTATTGTAGTCACAAAACTGTCAGTGCAATAATAACGGGATGAATCCGCCCAAAAACGAGCAAAGGGAGGATAGTGAAATCATGAAATAGCGAGAACAAAAGCCTAAAACGGTACTTTATGATAGGATGATCAGGAATTCAGCTGAAAAACGTTCACGGTTTGTCAAAATGTGTACTAAATATGAAACAGTGGAGTTCCTATAGATACTGATTCTAAAGGGTATGGAACGAAAATCAGATCGTGTTGAAATATGAGAGTGACACTTTGAAAGATCGTTGTATAGAGGATGTGTGGGATCAGAAAGAACTTTTTGTGAGCAGATTTCTCACATGCTGATAAATGTTGATCACACAGATTAAGGGACAATTCAGTTAGTGGTAAGAAGGACACACGGCTAATAATTGATAGTCCCAGGGGAAGAATTCTAAAGCCTTTTTAAGAAAACCTACAAAAATGACGGGAGAACAGTAAAGAAAACTTGGAAAAACACATTGGTATATAAAACGGGAGAAGGTGCTTTGGTTAACCTTGCAGTGCCGAAGCTTCCTGATTTGAAATGACAACCCTCGGAGATTCTTCGCACAGGTAGAAATTTAAGAATTCCACTTCAGATTTTTATCAACAGTGTCTCATTAGACATTTCTCAGAATCAACCCTGGTAAGTGTTTCTGACTTGATGGAAGACGTTTCGGATGGGTAGGCTGGCCGAGAGATAGAGAGATGAGACATTCGGAACATTTAGATGTGTTCAGATTTGAACCAGCTCCTGCAGAGAAATCGTAGATAGTAGATAGGTTGTTATAAAAACTTTGAAAATCATCGATGTTTGAAACAGTTTGAGAGAAGGCAACATCATCAGCGTACTTAAGCAGATGAGAGAGGGAGCTATTAGAAAAGTGACTTATGTAAGTAGAGAAAAGAAACGGTGAAAGAACAGCACCCTGAAGCACTCCTAAGTTGTTATTCAACAGTTTTGAAACTTCGCCGTCCATTTGTGTGCATTGGGTTCGGTTAGCAAATTAATCAGACGGCCATGATAATGAAGAACTGGAACAACCAAACGTTTGCAGTTTGTTGAGTAGAAGAGACCGTGGGATTGAGTGAAATAACGACGAATAATCCAGGAAGGTGCAACACAGATTTCACTGGTGCATTTATGGACTTACAAATGTGGCGAATGAGGGGGGCGACCGCGTCCAAAGTGGACCTGTTAGAGTTATAGGCAAACTGAAAAGGGTCGTCAGGAGGGTACATAGAAGAACACAGGCGCTTAATTAGAGCACGCCCCGTCAGTTTAAGACCGGAAGACATTAAAGCGATGGGGCGAAAACCTCAAGCTAAAGCAGTAAAACTGTTAGATTTAAGGATGGGAATAATAGTGACGGGTCTCCAACAGTCAGGATGGTAGACAAGATTATTGACGAGTTAATTCGAGAAATAAATGCGTCCGTAAGTGCCACAGCACTGTTCCTTAAAAGAGCTGAGAACAGACTGTCAGGAACAACCCTGGTGGTAATTTTAGTGGTGCGCAGAAGGTCGAGTACCTATTCTCTAGAAAAACTTGTAAATGTCGTATCATCATCTAGACCAAATATGACCGGGGTATAAGTGGAAGGATGGATGAAAGCACGATTGGTACTGTTGACATCCACAGAAGTTTTCGCATGTTTCTTCTTCTTCTCACACAATAGTCGATTGTTTTTATCAGTCAAGAGTTGGCTGGCGAACGTGATATCAATGCGTTGGATTTCCGCTTGTATTAGGTTGGAAATATACCACACGCTTGAGTCACTACAGGATTTGTAGAAGTGCTCCTTACGTCTTCTGGGAGGAGATACAGACATTGAGCTGAATAGTGTTTCTATGGGACAGGAGATACCTAAGGTTGCGTTGTTCGTCTCTGTGAAAAGACTGACATCGCACTGAGCAGTGGTTCAAAAGAGCAACATGCAGATGCGAGTGAAAAGGATTTATGAAGAAGAATAAGGTTGCTGCGTGAAGGGTTACGGCGGCGTACTCTGATTTGAGTTGTTCGCTTGAAGGAATGGAAAGCTGACCCAGAGTATATCTTGGGCCGTAATAAAAGCAAACAATGATCGTTAATTGAAATAAGAGCACGCAGTTTCAGGGAAAATAAATCGGGTTGGTTGGTACTAACTCTATCTGAAACGAAACTGCCTCCAGTGGGAGAAACGCAGAGATCATTCAAATAAAACGCGGTCACTATTAAGGTTGATGGATGATGGAAATCACCTATAGTAATATGCAGACTGTTCTAAAGAATCGGAAGAATGAATACTAGGAAAGTATCAAAAAAAGATGTGATATCTTGTTGCAAGCTAAAAATGGCAATAGATAAGTTCGGGATAATAGTGCTGGTGTGGCGAGAAAACTGAAGATGACAATGTGTCACGGGACAGTCAAGTCCGTTAGGCGATTACGCATGAATCACTTCGGACTTGCCAGAGCAGGAGGAGTTTATGTATATTGTCACACCGCCTCCGGTCTTCTGCTTGTCCGAAACTCTGTCCTGCCGATGGAGTCTGAAGCTGTCTATCGACACGAGTGAATCAACGACATCCGGGTTCAGCCTCGACTCTTGTATGCAGATGAAGCAAGTGTGAACGTGGATCGGTGCTTGAATTGTCGGGGCATATCCGACACTTTCGTAAACAGAGAGCAGATGCTGATACTCAACAATGCCGGAACGGACAACTTGGCTGAAAGGGTGCATTTAAGGGCTGCATGCAGCCAGCACGATTGCCTCTTTTAGATGGATAAGAAGATCTTTGAGGTACAGCAGTGCGTGGTCCCAGTTCATGTTGAGAAACAATAAGGTTTCTTAACAACAATAGTTCCGACCGATTGCAGTGGCGAACGGGGATTGTAGTAGAACCGAAATTCGGACAAGGAAACAACGAAGTAACGATGACATGGAACTGTAGCGCAATCAGCCATAGGTCACGCACAATTCAGGATGGCGCGTTCTATTATTTCACTACCGCAGCATGTAAGAGGTTAGTGGGGACGTTGGGCTAGAATACGGGAAACACTAGATTTGGGATGGGCACAATATTGATTGGTTTCCAGCACTCGGGAATGGAATGTTTGCATATGGATGTATTAAGAAGGAAAGTAATTGCATCAGCGAGTGAAGCCGCACTGTAATTTAGGAAAAGTGAACATACCATCAGGACCTATACCTGTGGTTATTTAGGTCGGGGGAAGATGTCTGAAAAGGATGTTACATCAGCGCATTCATCAGGGAACCATGAAACCTCAGAGAATTTACGTGAATGAATAAACGCCCGGTTGATTATTTCTACATCTGCAGAGCAGTTTATTACTTTCTTTTTCATTTCACACAAAAGCCGAATTCCTTGCTAGAAGTGTCTGTTTTTGCAACTGGTCAAGAGTTGGCTTTCATATATCGAGTCGATTCGTTAATTCGTTTGACATTAGTGACGAAAAAAATTTGACTTTCTGGGAATCTCGAAATTTACAGAGGCCTTCCTACAGTTTCCCTAAAGATTAGATTGAGTGTATCCACAAAACGGTTAACATTAGTAGTTAGAGATTCAAAAGAAAACAATCAGTTTAATGAAAAGAATTTGAAGAAAAAGATCGGTTCTCCGAGAAAAAATATTTATTCGTATTTTGATTTGGTTAGACACCTTGAAAGATAGGAAGGCTGTCTGGCAATTAATTTTGAGTTTTGCAAACAACAGAAAACAAGAGCTTCATGGATCTTTAGTTAAAATTGTGTAACCCATCGGTTGCCATAAAATTGAAGAACAGCTGGGATATTGGTGTCATTTATTAGATTCGTATGTCCCACAGGCGTGCGATGGACATCATTTGTTCGGTTAATTGAAAATACACTTTCTGACACGTACGTTTACCTGTTTGTCTTGCCCTCTAACTAACTAATTAGCTACCTAAAATGCACAGCTGCTTAACAAACAAATTAACAAGCTACATAATTTACTGAACTGACTAAAAAACTATTTGATTACTAATCAATTGACCGCCGCCCCACTATCATCATTATTTAATGCTGAATGATGATGATGATGCCGTCCCACCCCTTTAGGCAATTAATCAGCCACTGAGCTTTGCCTTTAGGGCGCAAGCGTTTCATTACCAGTTCACGTGACGTCTTCAGTGCATGTGCCGTCTTCACGACACTGACCCAAACACAAAACTGTAAAAGGAGCTCAATAAGGTCCTAAAGAAATTGCAAGAAATGCAAAAAATCACCAAAGAGGAATGCTGGGAAATGAGGGCTATGGCCTCAAACCTTTCATAATTCTACGGATTGCCAAAGGTTCACAAAGAATAAATTCGGACCCATTGTCTCGATTCCTTGAACTCCAACAAACAGTTTAGGTAAGGAACGGTGGAGATGTCTGGAACCAATGATAAGTGAATCAAATCACTCCGTGACCAACTCATCTTTTCTTGGTAAAACTAAAAGGGAACTTGCGCTGACGATGCCACTTCCACTGGGGATGAAACGCCTGTAATCTAAACGACGAGCTCAGCTGTCTGAACCTCATGGAAACCAGCATAACTTCTCAAATCTATTGAAGTTCATCAACCAACAAACTAACATACTAATTGCTGAGCCAGAAATTGTAATGTTTCTTTATCCAGGCATATCATGAATGTTAGTTCAAAATGGTAGTGGTCTTTTATCTGTTCATTTTCCATTTTAACTTATCTGTATTCACTGAAGCCAAATATGCTGAACCATATTTATCTGAATCAAGAGTTATTCCGACCGGCAACGCTCCAGCAAATGAAAAACACTCTCATGTTGTACGAGAACTTCTCCAATCTATCTGGTCTATGGCGATCTTTTTGGCGGAGCCACGTAAGTCACAGCTTATCAAATTAAGTAAACTTTCTTAATTACTTAATAGTGAAATATTGAGGTGACGAATATGCATGATTCTTGGAAACAGTAATATCACTTCCATTATGGCAGCCAAATAGGTTACAGAGTAGGTTAGTGCCACTGAAGTGGAGCCCTGAAACTAAAAATTGGTCCTGAGTGGTTTAACTTTAGATAAGATATCAATGGAACACTGACGAAAACAGTGCTGCAGGGAAGGTTCAAATTGGAAACGCAATTAGCATTTTGCACACTTCCGTTTTTTCACTGTGGAAAAAGGGTTCAAACAGTTCATAAAGTTCGAACTACTTGGCCGGCGGTGGCAGAGCGGATGAAGTCGTGGCGTTTGGACTTGAATGGCGAAGTTTCGAATCCTCTCGTCGCCGGTTAACTCCCCCACTTGGCAGCCTTCTGCTGGCCGTGGCCCCATTCCTGAATAAAATAAAGGATAGAAGATAAAAGGTTCTGAGCCATTTATCACAAATGATGTGATCAGTGACAATCCCATCCTCAGAATTTTAATAAGGATGAGTGGTTGCACCAACCGTTATGAGACTCGAACGTCATTATAGTTCAAATCGAGGGACCGCGAAACTTATGCTCGAAAGGCATTATTTCAGCTATGCGATTCAATATGCCAAGTCATTTTCATGGCCGTGCTTATATGGGGTTCCCGTGAACAAAAAATAGGGTTTTCACATAGAACTAATCAAACGGAAAATTTTTACCCATGTCCTTAATTGATATTAGTTAAATACTATGAATTAATCACGTTTTCCCAATATTTATCAGCGAACAGGTTACCTAATATGCACAAGGCGACCTAGACATGGAACCGTCATTGGGTTGTTCTTCGTAATTCTCTCCGTACAGTCAGCCTTGTAGCCGTCAAATCCACCCTGGTAGTAGCGCGGGGTTTGCCTATCCGGCATTCTATTGGGCATTCTGATTTCGAACCCAAAGCTTTACTAGATGTTAGCATACATGCTACTGAGCGCGTCTTTGGGTTGCGAATAAAAGAACGGCCAATATCCAGATGGTTACTCGTAAACAAGTTTGACTGAAGGCCACTAAATAAGCGGCCCCAGACAAGCAGCGGCAATATTGCATGTACGGTGGGTTTTCGCCCGGCAAACAATATCCATATACATACCACAAGAGCCGACTGGTGGCATTGTGACTTGGTGAGTGTGGCCCACCAGCTAACTGAGGCCGTTGCCCCTTATCCTGTTCCAATGATCCACGCACGATTTTCCAGAAGAGGCGTATGAACCGATCAACTGGCCATCGGCCAGGGAAATTCATTTTACTCATCCAATCTATCCACGTGAACAGCCGAAGCCGAGTTCGCACTTGCGGCGATGTATCATACGAATTCACCATGAGAACCGTTGTTCGACAGGATTGGTCTATTTTACCTTTCCACTTTAACTGTCATTGGGATGGCTATATAGAAAGCCCTATCCTAACATGAAAATAGTGGGACAGACATTCGTTTGGCCGGGAGGTATGGCAGATTTAGTTACTTGGTTTGTTGCATCTCACCGGGTGAAGTGTGTTCGCGCATACAGAAGGTGAAATCAGTATTTGCCAAAGTGAGGCATGTGGCGTCAGTATGACATCCGGTTATCCGTCAGAAGTCGAGTATAGGCGACAGCAGTGAGATCGGTATTGATCTACGGCTCTGAAACATGGCGGTGAGAGCACAAAGTTTAGGAAGATGTTCGGGGTTTGAACTCAGTTATCTTCGCAGTATTGCTAGAATACGGTGGGTGAATTTTTTGAGTAACTCGAAAGTTGAGCCTAGGCTACATTCTGTAGAACAGGCATTAAATCAGAATAGGCTGAGTATGTTGGAACATGTTTTGCGCATGTCCACAGAACACTTGCCTCGTTGTACGCTGTTACTCGGGGAAGATAGTGTTTGGAGAATGGTTCGGGTGGCAAGTCAATGATATGAGTAAAAACAATAAAGCTTTAACCAGTGGACTGACTAGTTAGTGCAGTTGCAACTAGACCTCCAGTTTGGAGTCCACAATTTCCCCCGAAGAAATTTTTTGAGGCAATAGGTGATATGGATCAGTGTCGCAGTCAGTGGCATTCGCGGATTTAAACCTTTCTTCTTCTGCATATTTTGAACTCGATCTATCACTATTCCCCTTTTTTCTGTTCGAGCAGATGGTGTTGTCAGGTGGCAAGTAGAACCGGAACACGTTAGACCAAGGTTAACAGTTGTGCAAGGTAAACTGAAACGAGTACAAGCCTTTGTGATCTCCCCCTGTTCAGCACTGATTAACCATCCGTTCCTTTGGATCGTTAATGAGCTGAATGTGACAAGGTGATCCAAGCCTAGATAAAAATGTTGGACAACTTGCTTGTCTATTGCACTCCTGGACATCAGCATCAGTGAAAAACCTATGTATACTTCTTAAGCCACCTGTGAGTGATTTGGAACCAAGGTTTTGTCCTCTCCTCCAGGCCAGCTGCCATAGGTCACTCAACTCGGTGGAGGGTAATGAGAACTAACTTTGAACACGCACTAGAGGTCAACGAAAGCAAAATGGAAAAAAATTCTGAAATCCATTTGAGTACTCAAAAATTCCACTATTTTCATCTGCCTGACTCCGTAGTTCATTGAGTCTAAATAAAGTCCTTGAACCATGCAACTGATCGTCACTTGGACATTTCAGACTATAAACCAGGGCTGAATTTTTCACCTGAAATAATTTCTAGTTGGCATACAACATTATACTCTGAATTGTGTCTAATTGCTTTCATGCTGCCCAACCGCACAAGTATTTCCCGAAGTAAGCTAGTTGCCGGGACTTAGACTTTTAGAGAAATGTAAAAACAACTTGCAAATCAGCACGTTTAGTATAGCGTATGCTGTCAAATTTAAGTTAATCGCGGATGTCATGGTCGGGCGCAGGATTGTATCAACAACTGCAACACAAGGGAGATGCAGTTTTCGAAACGATCTTGCGGCATAGCTAACTGTGCCGTTTGGAAGGGGATATACGCATATCTCATTTGACTAAAAAGAACTAAATGACATAATGAAAAATGCATGGAACCCTTGAATGTCGAGTTCTATGGAGCCCTTCGTTTTTGCTTTTACGCGTAATTTGTTGGAAGCAGATCGAGTAAGCGAAATTCATACTAGAGATTACGTTCTGTTCCATATTACTTTAACTGATTTTTCCACAAAAAAATTAATTTGTTTTATCGGACGTTTATATATGTTTCAGGCAATCTGTTTCATTTTGGTTTCAGGATCGGGAAAGAATGCTTAATTCAAGCGAGTTATTTATCCTTTTTATTCAATCCTATTTGGAGCAGGAGAAAGGTGAATTATGTCGCTATCTTCCACTCGTCTAACTGTCCTGTTGATTTTGATCGGTTTTACTGAATCCTATTCGTTTCGGTTTTAAAAATGACCACTAAGGGTCATCAAATTTTCTCAGAAAATCTAAACAGCACTACATCTAAAATCACACTCATATGGAGTATGCGACAATTCATTTCCAACAACTTAATGCAGTATTATATAACCAAGTTCAAGTTGTGTTTTCCTAAACAGCTCTTAGACTTTTGATACACTCTCCGCAGGGACAGGTCAGCTGTCGGCAACTGAGAGGTTGGATGTCATTCTTTAGTCCGAAAGCATAACACGCTATTAAAAACCATGGGAGCACTCTGTTGTTCCGCCATCAACAATACGTATTCATCAGACTCGAACTGGTAACCAAACACGAGACAAATGCTGTCAGTCAGAAATATTAGACCATCCGGGCTGTCGCTCGGATGTCAATCACCTGACGCATGATGATCTGCTCCTTGAAAAATCTAGTGACACACATGCACTATGTTATCCGTTTTTGAATATCCGCCATTCGGGGTACATAAAACATACTTGACTTGAATAACGAATATTTTAACGGATATTTTAGCCCCACCTCTGAGTGCCTAGTGGCCGTACGGTTCCAGTCAGTTGTTCTGTTGCCGACTTCTAACTGGAATGGGATAGATTCACAGCACATCTGTGGTTTTCGCCAATGCTTCATTTGCAAAGTGGAAGCCGACTAATAGAGTACTTGAAATCCGCACCATACCTACAAGTAAATGCAGTTAACAAAATTTGGTTTTGGCACGTTTGACTAACAAATGGATCATAGGAAATGAATCTTTCGTGTGAGAAAAATGTGGGCATCGGTCGGTCCTGAGAAGTTATCCAAAGAAAAGAAATAAGTCAGTAATTTATTGAGATTTGGCAGTATCACTGTTCTACGTTAAAAGAAAGACAAATGTGTGGCTCCGATAATCCACATCAAACTTACGACTTCAAGAATCCTTTGGCCAGTTAGATCGCAGAAGTATGTCAGAATAGCAAGCATGACACTAAAACTGGATGTTTTGCCTCCTCTATATTTTAGTAGATAAAAAACGCCAGAACGCTTTGTACAATCTCTTCAATGACATTTCCTTTGCCTACTCTTTTGAGACTTGCTCCTGGGAATTAGTAAATCGAATCTTTGAATGTCGCTTATTGCGGCCGTCCACGGGCCTTTACACGGCAGAATAAAGTTGTTGTTGAATACTCCGAGATCAAACCGCGAAACTGGGCTATCCATGCACGCCTAACGGTGGCAACCCACGTCTTCCGTTGAACACCAGTCTTAGAAAGGCGAAGACAGTAAGTCCCTCTTCGGCAATTTGAGTCGGTGGTCGATGTGACAAAATCATTGTAGGCCCCATTTGTGGACATCGCTGGATATTCACAGTGCTGACGCAGGGATCCTTATGAGATACGAGCAAACCGTTCGATTTTCGCCGCATGCTAGAGGCGACATTAGTCGAAAATTCCCAAATCTTCCTATGACATTCAGTAAGATTTGGCGGAGGTCGGTGTGGTGAATGCGAAACTTCGTGCGGAGACATATTTCATTGCGAGACTGCAATTTTTGCGAAGCTATCCACACAGTCTATGCGAAGTTTAGTCTAGTCTCTGTTGTGACCACCTGGCATGTTAGTAGCTCTTGAAGTAAAGCACTTTCTCCAGTGTTTCACCACTGGTGTGTATTAGGTTTGTTGGGTTCTGCGAAACTGTGGCAAAATTCACTGTCCAGTTGTTTATCTCTAAATATTTGAAAGTCTCCCTAAGACATTGGAGAACACGACAGCAAACTAGCTTGTTTTCTGGGCTTCACAACTGGCTAAATAAAAAAGGCTTACCAGATACTGGGATAGAATTTTCAAACAAGAATTATAACAGCAAATAGTTGGAAGTCGGATGAGGTGTTCCCATGGTAGATGTATTGATAAATGTCATCTGGGTTTCATTGGGCCCTTGGCTGCACAGACGCATTTTGGTCCAATGGACAAGGTTGATTGACATGTTTCTCGACGCAAAGAAGCAGATTATTTAGTGTGATCCGATGGTTTCAACCACGGATAGGACAGACTACTACCGTTTTTGCTAGTCTACTTATAGCGCTGTAGACTGGACGAAAAGCTCCACTTATTCTGATTAGACAATTCGATTCTATCAGGGCTGTGATGGCTACCGTTTGTCCCTTGTTCAACCAACTCCGGTGATGTTCCTGCCTGCGTTCAAGCAGTCTTCTTGTGGTTTGGCATACATAGCTGGCCCCACAAGTGCAAGTGAAATTGTACACCCAGTAATCTATAAGCACTGTCATTTGTCCTTAAGAGGACGACTGATCGAGATGTGACCTAAGAAAGCAGTTCAGCATCAAAATGATTTTTTCTGATTTCCACTTAAAACCCTCTACTTAACGTCTTTTCTAAAACGGACAAATAAGTATATGAATTTGTTCTTAGTTGTTTGAAGACTGGATTTTTCTGTTGGTTTTTATATTATTGTCAATAAAACATACAGGGCTTTCGTTATGAGAAAACGTTTGTTTCACCCTTGTCCGTTCGTCTTCATTTACCTGCAGAGCATGTCATGATGGCCCGTTTAGCAAACCCTGGGCAAGATTTCCTTCCTGATCTGTCGAAACAAGACTGTTAGTTTGAGTACTGGTCTGTCTTTTTTCATTCGATATGCTTACTGGTCGTTGAAATGAGCCATCTTGATGGCGTGATACGCAAACAGTTGAGAATGGCTGGTAATCTAAAGGTTCCATTCGCAGAGCAAATTTTATTTTTTCAGCCGCTTTTTCAGCGGCATATGGGTGAGCAGAGAACATACACTGAATTAGTATATCCGTTTTTCGGTTCAGTCACATCTACCAATTTCGATGCATCGCGCAGCCTGAGTCTTGTAGTCTGTTTCTGATTGGTTCGATAACCATTACTAGCCATTTTGCCTTATCGTGGTATGACGAGTTGCTCACATCAAGAATTGGATGCAGTAGTATCCCTTGTGTACTTCCTTGTATATTTTAGGTAGGTCTAAATCCCTTGGCATTGTGGAACCAACTGGTCGGGTTCTTTTGAATGTAATAGAACTAATCATTCCGTCTGGCTTTAGTCGTCTTATCATTTTACACACTGACCTTTCTGTGGACGGAGTCTTCTCTTACCCTGCTACATAAACAGTGAACTTGAAGTTATTGCTGATTGGTGCAGTCATTTCTTTCGATACATATCTGCCTGCTAAGAATGAATATTCCGACACCTTTGTCTGGCCTGATAAGAACGATATCTTTAGTCATTTTTAGTTCCTTTGAAGATATCTTTTAAATAAATGGGCTCTAGGTTAGAGGAAGTGTAACAAGGAAAGTAAAAGGTCGAAGCTCGTTAACCGCCGAAACCATCGTGATCAATCTAAATGATCCACCTCTGCATCCAAAAGCAACGCGTATTATCTGGCCATCCGGCTAAAATACGGCTACGTAACCAATAACCCAATGAAACCGAAAAGATATTTAGCAACACGTCATCTAACATGAAACAAAATACCTAATACCTACTTGGTCACAATTCTAATTTCCAATTGTTTGACATTACTGTTAGTTTATCTGCAGACCAGTAGTTTAGCTTCACAAGCAGTTGTAAGTTCCTCACCGAGAAAAGTAGCGTCCTTGGTGAATTCGGGGTCAATGACCAAATAGTCAAAGCCAGTTGTCATTTCTTAAAAGTTTTTGAGAGCGTAATGCATTATCCGGTGCATGGGGTAGTTGAATAGAAGCGGTAAAATAATGAAATCTTGGTGAACAGCGGAATCTAATGAAAACGCCGGGGCTTTGCACTGAGAGTGTGTACACACCTGTGTTGATCGGTAATATGGTTCTAACAAATCAACTTTTTTCTGGACATCTCATCGCTTTTAAGTTTGGTACAAAGTTATCGTCTGTCAGCAGAGGCGAATTCTGTACGGGTATCAATGAGGTACACCATGGTGTGTTGCTGGAAATTATACCTACTTTCTAAAGCACTACGTAGCGTAATGATCCGGTTAAAATTACCTCTTACCCAGCGGCGATCATACGCAGTAGGACGCTTTCATGTATCGCTAACAGCATCAAAGCATTTTAACAGATTGGCTGCAAACATCTTAGCCAAGGACCCAACGATCCTGGTACTTCGCACCACACAGACTTGTGGCCTTTCTTAGGTATGGGGAATAGAATGGTGGTTGTCCAGTATTCACGTTTCGGATTTGAAGGAATGCTTAACTTAATGGAAGTTTGATATTGACTTCAAACTGTTCACTGTCGCTTAGTGAAGTGGATGAGTGAGCAATTGAGCAGCTGACTGAACTGTTTTTCTTATCCTTGAAACTTCTGTCTGCGTCCCGAAATGATGTAAAAATACCGTGGTGTGGCAAGGAAGAGTGAAATTGCATCTTTTTCATCATTGAGTAGAGATCATTTACTGACATGCTGTCCAATTATGAGACAACCAGTTTTATCTCTGATGTTTCACTCAGTAGCGATCCTATAACCTGTGTTTCGATGAAGACCAAACTACTAGAAGTTAATTCAGTTGGCAAAGATGGCCTAATGTAATTTCGTCTTCTTAAATAAAAACTCGGAGATTTTTCTTCTCATATCATGGGCTGTCACACGTGCGCGTACACAAATACACTTATCACACATGTAAATGTCTCTGAATTAAGCAAAAATCGACATTTTTCACGCCATACCGGTCCTTACTTTATGCTGATCCACATTCCTTTGGACATGTGTGAATGTACTGAGAAGCGCCTCCGTACACGTCACGTGTTACAGCACAGTGCAGCTTCGCGCCAGTTTGCGTAGAGAACCGCGGGACAGGCGGTCGTAAAATGCAAATATTTCTTGAAGATCAATGGACGGAACTCCATCAATCAGGATAGGTTCTGTTTCGTTTGTGAACACGAATTGTAAGTAAAATTCGAATTTATTTTCCAGCTACCATGGCCTTTTCGTTGACTACGTTTGCGTAGCTTCGGTCGGAGCCAATACAGTGCCTACTAATAATTCGCATGCGTTCGTTATTACAACTGGCCGGCGGTGACCAAGCGGATAATATCCTGGCGTTTGGAAGTGAAGGTCATGGGTTCGAATCTTCCCACCGCCGGTCAGCTTCCCCACTTGGCAGCTTCCTGCTGGCGGCAGCCTTCTTCCTGAAAATAATGCACATTGTTATTTCGTTAATAAGGGAAGTAAATGATAAAAGATGAACGATTCTGTATACCGATCTCGATTCAAATTTTACCTATCCCCTTCACCGTTGTCCAGTTTGTCGAATGCATCTCTTGCCCTAAAGTCACTCGGGATCATCGACTCTGGGCACAAATAAACTTTTTTATCCGTACTTTTTATACAGTCACTTGGTCATAGCTCATGGTAGGTGAGATTGACCTTTTAGCAATATATTGTTCGTTGACTAGTTACCCAGTTTGCTACATTTCGAGTAATGTCAAAATTATTTAGAATCATGTCAAACAGTCAGTTGGAAAACTGGCAGCAGGTGCACACCTGCTTATCCGTATTGCAAGATTCACCAATTGCTTGCTTCCAACCGGTAGTTTACAGTGATAAGTGCTGCAGCCATTTCTTTATCAGAGACATGTTTTTAACGGAATTACAAATAGTGTCAAAATGTTCGAAACAAAAGGGAAATTTTCGCGGTTTCACGAGCAAATCTGTCTAGATCAAAATTGTGTTTTGCACTGAAAAAATTTATTCAAACTTTCAGATCAGCTGGATTTTAAATTTCTCAGATGAGTGGTTTTAATGCCCAAAAATGTATAGTGAAAGATATTAAAGCAAATTTGTTTATTCGCACTTTCCAGCACGAGATCCCATGATCTAGGAGGCATAACACTAAGATTGATAACGCAGTGTCCCCCGGTTTCCTTACTCTTGATTGTTTTAAATGCCAGAAATCAAGCATAACTCTATGACAGCCTTGCATATTCTCTTCGGTGTTGCTGAAGTTTCTGTTCACTTAACTTCGGTCAACTAAGTTATTGAAAAGCATCAACTCAAACGGAACTAAAGTTTCAAAGTAATCTAAACTGACACTGTTTCAGAATCAGTAAACACAAATCGAATCTCAAATGTTATTTGTTATAGTCAACTTATCCGATTTTTTGGAGAAAGGGTTGTTTTAGCTGACTATCGTCCTCTAATTTGTTCTGGGTCCGTTATGGTAATCAACACTGCCCTAATTTTGTGTATGCTACATCCAACCATTCCGAAGCAATTAAACTGTCTATGATTCTAGCATAACGTTGCAATCGTTGCTATGTTGGAGACATCATTATATCCGATTCAAAATTTACCAGGTCAAACACTACTCCTACTGTGCAATGCTCGTCAAAGAAATTATGCTTTTGTTGATTTTATCGAAATCTAATCAATGCCTGTCTTTTATAAAACGTGCCTTCTCCAGTCAGTGAAAGTGTGGATTTCGCGGACCACCTGGATCGATGGTGTAATCTATTCAAAAATGATCAAAGTGAGTGTTAACCCAATTCGAAATGCACTGGACCAATGAAATAACTTGCTTTTGGACTATTAGGTTCAACGTGAGCAAAGGCTGCTGATAATGTCCGGGCAAAAACCGAGTTATTTGTGTTTGCTGATAAAGCTTCCGATTAGCGGTGGGGGAGCATTGTACTCGTCGGACGATACGTCGTCGATCATAACTGCAATCATTGAAAATCACTGAATCAACTTATTGTTTACTCACGCTAGCTCCTAGAATTCATCAGAATGTTGGCGCCGAACCTCATTTACAAAATGGACTCAAAAAGTGTTAGCATTGGGTCAGCAAAGTGATGGATAATCGCCAGCATCCAAAACACCATCATCATCATCATCATCATCATCTGCATCACTGTTCAGCGTTAAACAGCATGACAAGCCTCACTGACCGCTACCTTTTCCCCAGAGCTACACGTTTCTACAAAAAGAGTGAATATCCAAGGGGGACAGGGAGTGGACCTACACAAGTGCGAAAAGATAGAACGCAGCTGCAGCCAACGCACGGAACGCGGTCTAACTGTACAAACGCATGTGTTTTCAATCATTCTGATTCGATAGAAAATGACAACACAATCGCCACTTTTCACGGTTCACTGCCATATCCTTCAATGTCTCCAGCCAGCTAGTTGACGAGTCTTTCGGACCCCGACCACGAAGACGTGAGACACCTACTTTACCAATATTCATTGTATATTTCCTCATTTCACGTTGCCAAGTCATCTTTTGGCCTCCAAACCGCTTCTTCCATTCCTTGGGATGAAAACAAAATAGGGCACGGTATGATAGACGAGTGTTCAATGTATGCAACACGTGACCCAACCAACGTAGTCTACTAGGTCTCATACGCTGAAAAAACGTATTCTCAGAATTGGCACCTAGTATAAGATTCCTGACCTCTAGATTAGTCACTCGATCACTACATCCAATCCTAGCCATACTACGTAGACATCGGTGGTAGAAAACTTCCAACCGACGAATATCTCCCACACGCATAGTTCATGTCTCGCAACCGTACAACAGAACTGACCGCACTGCGACATAGCACACACGACCTTTCAACTTCAGTGAAATAGCAGGCCGACGCCACAAGTGCTTCAGTTCAGCGCAAGCTGCTCGAGCCTCGGATAAACGTGTATTTACCTCCACTGCCGAGCTACCATCGTTCGACACGCAGCCAGCAAGGTAGGTGAAACAGTCTACAATCATTAGTTCCTCCCCGCTCTCCACCAAGTTCGGTACTGCTGCAGTCCAGTCTTGGAACGGCAATTTGCACTTTGAAGATGTAAAGCACATCCTGAACCGAACTACCGATCTCAAGAGTTTATCTGGTGCCTGTTGTGCATGGTCCGCAGACTAGCAGAAGTATAGAACGTCATCTGCGTAGTCTAGGTCACATAGCTTCCCTCCATTTCCAGGTTCGAATCCTACATCCCGGAGACCTCCTAAAACATCTTCCATCACCTCGTCCATGACGAACTTGAGCAGGAGTGGAGAAATGGAACACCCTTGTCGAACGCCACTAGTCGTTTCAAATGAACTTGATAGTTCACCATATACCAGCACGCGACCATAGGTATGCGAGTACAATGCTCGCAACAGGTTTACAAACTTCGTTCACATGCCCTTCCAGTGTAGAGGACTGAATAGTGCTGGTCGATCCACGGAGTAGAAAGAACCTTTCAACTCGAGGAAGACTATGATCGTAAGGCGGCGGTGCGTGTGGTGCGTTTCGAGTGTCTGTCGGAGAGTGAATATCCGGTCGATGCAACCTCGACCTGGACGAAATCTGGCCTGTTGTTCGCGGATATTACTCTCGCGAATCTGTGTCAGACGACGCAGCATTATCGAAGCTAACACCTTAGTAACTATCGGAATTGAATTAATCCCACGATGATTGATTGCTAAAGTCACTCCGTGTGCCCTTCTTGAAGATGGGTGCAATCAATGACTCGCCCCACGATAATGAAATGAGCTCCTCGTTCCAAATATCATAAAGCAGGAAGGTGTGATCTCACTAGAGCTTCTCCACTCAATGTGAAAAGAACTGGGGGAAGGTCGTCGGGACCGGCTGCTTGTTCCCTTTTCAGAAGTCGAATATTGAACTGCACTTCCACTTTCGTTGGGGAACCAAGTGACATCTCCTAAGGATTTTCAGCTGCAGACGTCGGCCCAAATACGTTAGCATGCGGCCAGCTAAACTGATCTTTCAAGTGCTCTGCCCAACGCTTCAGCCTTTGTTGTCTACCATGGATGACCTCTCCATTCCTATCGCATACGACTTCATTAACCGATGTTCACCGCCCACCACTATTGCGTATAAGCCTGAACAGTCCTTGACTGTTACCTGAAGCGGCCGCTTCCTCCACCTCTTCGGCTTCCTTAACCCACCAGTTTTCGGGTCATTCTTAAGACTTATCGTTAACTGACGCTGCAGCTGTCGACGCACTTTATTCACTTCCTTGCAGTTAGGGAGATGGCGTTTTTGCTCCATTAGACCCAGCGATCTTTGTGAGATCTAGTTTCTTTGATGAACGCTAGATCTAGGACCACAAGGTTTGTAATCGGCTTTTGTTCAGCAAATATTTTAGCTGCTGTCTCAGGGCAACGACTATTATTGAGGTTATTTTATACTTGTCACCTGTGTGAGCATACGACATGTCAATCTCGCAATCCATCACGCCCACTCAAACTTTAATTGACTATTATTATTCCCCCTTCGTGATGAGGAAATCAGATAACTGTCGACTGCCTGTTGCATTGTCACTGACGTCAGCCATCATTTGCCCAATCCCAAAGTGAATACGTTTCACAGTTAACACATCAATAAACAGCATTTCACAGTACGAATACACCCATACAACATGCACAGCATTTGAGGCATATCGACAGAAGACCGCAACAGTTAGAGTGAATAATAGTAGTAGTAGGTTGGATTTCACATAATTCCAGTTGGTTTGGGAAAAACATAAATTAGCTTCAGTTGAAAAGAACTGGGTAGATATCAAATTTCCCCCAGCTTAGCAAGAGAATCAACAATTCCTAATATGAAACATTTGGAAAATACCAAAGAGCTGCTATGCCTTAGATGTATTCCTTTCATTTCTAACAGAAGCCACCACGCAACATACTGACGGATATTCATATTGTTTACAGGTCTCGCGTCCAGAGCAACGTAGCCAACGCTAGCCCCTTCTGTAATTTTCCACACCAGGTTCCTGGGCTGAATGTTTTGTTGTCAATATTGTTTCATCGGAGTTTCATTTAGACTTTTGTTGATTTGATTGCAGACCCAATGATAGGTTGCATTTTAATAAATCATTTCCATTCAAGTCAACATTTCTTGCTGCTTGTGGTAAAAGCTTTACGAAATTATATCAAAAATAGTTGCACTGGAATACTCATTTTGAGATGTCACGTAAACTCTGTTTATTTAGATCCGGACTGTCGTAATTAATTCAGCAAACAGTTGTTTCTTCACGCGAATCCACGTATGGTGCCAGTTCATCAAGATCTAGCGAAATTCAGGATAATACAAAATTTTCGTAACTATTTCCTTATCCCTCCTAATTGATTATCTATCCATCTTTATTCCACATACCTCACTATTGTGTTCAACGCTGTTCTATGACGATCGAATCCACGAAACACCTGAGATGTTTCTGTCAGTAGCTTGAAAAAAGTTAACCAGTGAATCACATCGAAATTCATCTCTTTTGGCCTCACCACACTGGCTGTACTTTAAAATAGGTCATTTGGGAAAAACTATTGATCGCCAGATTGATGACAAATGTACACAAGAAATCTTCTTCACGGATCCCAAAAGAATAAACCGATCGTTTCTGTTACTCACCTCGGGTATCGGAAAATCGATCATTTTAATGGTTAACTGAACGTGGATAAAAATGGAACTGAAATAAAAGCATCGCTAACTAGCTAAATACTTTTACTGCTTAGTAAGCGCGCGACATGGATAAGTAAAATTTTTGTCAATTCAGTTGAGCGAAATAATTCACCACGTGATATGATCGCTTAAGTGACCATTAAAAAACCATGAAAGCAGTGCACAGATATATCATCCGTGTTAGGAATCATCAGCAGTGCATATCCACCAAACCGTTGAGAGCCTGCCCGTTAGCGTAATGGCTAAAACGTTCGACTTAGAATCGTTGGTCCCAGGTTCGCGTGCCAGTTCGGGCGCGGTCGACATGCACTCCCGTTCATAGTTCCTAACAAGCTGGATGAAACAGTTGTACAGTGCTTCTTTCATGGTTTCTTAATGGTCAGCTGAGTGATGATGATGTCACACGGTGAATTATTTCATGAAAACATTCTGTCTCCCACTGCTAGAACTTAACAATTGAAACAGAATTAAAACATCCGCTCAATTAAGAGGAAAGATGTGCAATCAACACTGGAGAAGGAAAAACTAGAGGTCCAGCATAGATAACCGCGAATTAATAAATCCAATGAAACACACCTGTTTGCCAATCTGCATCAAAGTGCGCACATTGAACGAACCGAGATTCAGAAACTGACGAGGCTGGAGAAAATGTGAACTAGTAGACTGAAAACCACATACTACACTATTTGACAATGAATCGTTGCTAGTATCAGGCGTGTTATCAATGGGGACACTATGGGTAGACAGAAGGGGCAAAGAGATTGGGTTGGAGACAGAAGAGATGGGTTGAATAAAAGAGAGAACTGTGGGTAGTGGCATACTTATCACTACCCAACCCACTCGATGTAATTGGCGGCACGGTCCTGATTATCCTGCGTGACGACCGATGCAGTATGGAATTATTTGTAGGCGTGTAACTCATGGAGTTTGATGGACGGGTGCTGCTAGGGAGTCCAGCTACTAAGCAGAAGAACGATTAAGGTTCTCAACCAAAGACTTTGGTTGATGTAGTATCACGATGTGATGGAGTACAGCTGAATATCAATTGCCTATCTGATAGCGTGATGTCTGAGACGTTTGATTAACAGTCCTTTGTCCCGAGTTTGTGTCCCACTTCAGGTGTGGTGTATATCCATCGTTGAGGACTTCGATCTCGGCGATCACGGCAAGCATGCATCTAAATATACGTCTTATAGACAGTGAAATCGAGCGTATGCATGCACACAAGTTGAGAAGAACACAGTACAGCAACACTGAGCGTCGCACAACATAACCCGGAACATAAACTATTCGACGCATCAACTGCAGGCACAAGATCCTAAGCTACGCCTTGCACCAGCTGTATAGAGAACACCGAGATGGGCATTGCGAATTTATCGATCTCGACCAACACAGCAAACAATCAGCTAAACATACGTCTTATATGCAATGAAATCGAGCGTATGCATGTACAATTAAGTGGCCAAAGGAAAAATGGCGCAAGCGCGCGATAGTCAGCCAACCAGCGAGGAGAAACGTTCAAGACCGAAATTCGATTAACCAATCACAACATAATCAAGAATAACTTGAGAGAAAGCAGTTTGCACGAGAAATAAACATAAATTCAAACTGTGGTAACTTGGCCCTCTCCACAATAATCGGACGCTTTTCGAAAAACGTGGGCACGAGTGCCTTTTTCGAATCATTCCTGTGTAAAAAATTCAGAAACCACCTGTAAAATTTTCCCAAGGGTATGTCGAAACAACCATTTACATTTCCTTTCTTTTTATACCGTTCACTCACTGGTAACTGTCTTCTATGGGAAAAATCTCGTTTTCTTTGTATTATTTCACCGATTTGACTAAAGTGTTGACAACGTGGACTCTCGCCATGGCCAATAGCATGGGTTTGCCGTTGATTGACTGTTTGACGCTCTTTGTCGTTCACGTGGTTTGTTTTCAGAAAGCGAAGCAACAGAGCCCGAAAGGAACACTGTTGAGGTTTGACTGTTGTACATAAGTAATTTGATCCAAATAGTACTGTAGCAGTTTGGATCGGCCTTTGTTTGATTTGGTTCAATTTGGTCGCTCAAATGATCTATCTAGGGGCTTACACCATCCTATCGGATGGAGTTTGTGTTTGAACATGATTGGGATGAATGTGTGCCCACAAAACAAAAA
>LUCM01000932.1:0-18079 GCA_008360955.1 Fasciolopsis buskii | reverse complement strand
CGCATAGGACAGGTTGAACGCGAGCCAATCGTCCTGAATTACGCATACAAATATAAGCGATTTGGATGCACATGTTTGCGATACGCCGGTCATGAGCCGTTTTTAACACTGAACTCACTATAGTGAATTGAATTTCTCATAAACGGTCACTGACGTTAGTTAATGCACTTACACACCATATTATGCAGTTCATCGTTCAGGTCCTATGAGGGTGAGGATTTTAGGCCGCTAGATATAGTAACCAGATCAAAGAAAAGAATAGCGATGACGTCACACCACTTACATAGTCTCATAAGCTAAATAGAAAAGCTACATAAAAACCTGAGTTATCAACTTGACAAACCGGTCAGCGTACTGACCAAACAATGGGTGTTGACCACAGAGGACCGATATGCACAATTTGTTCTTGGCTTATAAGCGAGGTTCTGTTTCAGCTTGGACTGACTTTTCTGAATAGTGCTAGCAGGTATAAAATGATGGCTGACTGGAGCTACATTCGACTTGTGATTTATGCGCTAATATTAAGAACTTCGAATTTTCCAGCATATCATGTATGAACCATATTTAGTGTGCGATGGATGAAAGGCCAGACTATGAAATATCCATATACTATCTCTTGGAATCAAGACAATGACAGATAACTGATGAAAACCTGTGAAATAAGAATCGTGCAAAAATGCATTAACAAAGTGATAAAAGCCAAGTTACGCTGCATGACATTCACATTCGCTAAAGTTGAATGATCTTTTCTGGTCCGAGTAATCTCAACAAGAAAACAACTTACCGACGGTCACGGAAAAATTGCGTACCACGTAAAATCCTCGTGTGACGACCTCGCACTGATAGTGACTAATTTGATTGTAATCATTCTTGAGTAGTTTTCTGTGAAGGGAAAATCTGTTCCCAGAAATTTCAAACACACTGGGTCCGGAAAGACGGGTTACAGTGACCGTGGTTTGGTACAAGTAGTCCGGATTATCTGGTGCACAATGGAACGTTGTAAGTTCAGTCGGTTCGAGTCGTTCCGGTTGATAGGGCTGGATCAAAATATTCGTCGGATAGCCTGCTTCCGGAATCAAAAATGGTTTCATTTGGATGACTTGGAAACACTGTAAAATTGCGCGTTGTGTTACCCAGTTAATAAGAACTGACTTCAAATGACTAAACGCGTTATTCCGGTTATTAAACAACGTTGAGAAATTTGAGTTTAAACGTGTGAAAACCGCTCCTGATCCTAGTTACTTTTCCTAATGCATACGTAACTCATTACAGCAAAAAGACAATGACTTTTGCAAGATGTAAACATTTCAAATTAATTTTGTCGGCTGCTTACGTAAAACAACCTTGCATCCATGGGAAATAGGGGCTGATAACCAAAGAGGTTGGAGGTGCGGATTAAGTATGCGTAATTTGTCAATTTCACTGAGTATCGCAGGCTGTGCCGTGATGTCCGTTTTAGTGGTTGCGGTAGGTTCTTTCAGTACAAGTATACGGGGCCACTTGGGAGCCTGGTTCAGTTATAAACTTCAATATACTAGTCTGAATAACCGTTTCGTCCCTGTGTCGCTCGAATGCAGTTCTCCTTCTTGTCAGGCCTATCCTTTAAGCAGATATTCCTGACTCGACAACCTGAGGTTATTACTGTTATACTTATATGAAACCAGAAAGTAACTTAACAACTGGAAACATTAGCAGCTCCATTTGGTATTTTTGCAAGTACACCTTCTAAGTGTCCCGTCTGGTCTCTTTATAACTTTGATACCTAAAAATCCGAACCAACTGTTCAGTTCCAAAAATGAAAGGTGCACATTGGTGTGCGACTGTCAAAATGTTGCGGGATGAGCAAGAAAAGAAATATTATAAAACTACCACTTGTATTGATATGCACAGGATGACAAGTGTTTTATTTTTTGTTTGAATCGGTGACAGAAAAACACCAGCTGAAATGCAGGTAGTCAGACATAACTACGGCTGATCATCAAAATCGTCTGAAATCAGATTATATCTGTGTTGAAACTATCAAACATTTTACGTGTCCCAAGAAATCGGAGAAAGCGTGTTCCTCTGACAAACTGCACTTTTCTTCTTACCGTATGTACTCCGTTGTTTAGTTACAACCCTGATTTAATACGAATATTTGTGTAGGCATTCATCAAGCATAAACTAAAAAGTGAACATTGGGCGAAATATTTAGTTCCATTCTAATCAACCGGAAAGATGCAACACAAAGATCTAAGCTTCACTTCTATTTCTGTCTCTGAAGCATAAATATATTTGAATTTAAGTCACCAGGCTTAGCTGTTTTGTCAACTGACCGCGCAAAATTCCCATCACTCTGAAGTACAGATTTTTGCGAAAATATGGATCTCCGGCATTCTAATCGATACCTTAGATTACTTATTCTCGTGTATACGTACAAATTGCTTACTAATCCAAAGCTTAATTCAATTCCCTATGGGCAGTCACAAACCTTAAGTTGAGTGTTCTCCAAAGAAATTTATATCAGGAAGTGTTGGGGGTCGAGATCATGGCGAAGGCACGAGAATGGTTACTAATATTACCACTGAGTGCATTAAGAATTATAGAGAATTAAATGACTACGCCACTCCCATTGAACGGAACATCTTTGCAATGCTTTCTACTATCAAACAGAATTTCGGAACCCATTGTGGAAGCCCAAAGATGAAGCATGCGGTGAACCCCATTGCCGAATTACCAATTATGTGAGATTCAGTTGACTATCTTCCCGTACACTATTGTACTCCGTCGTGTAACGATTGCAATTACAATAGCAATAAGTACCACATAAAAGTGATACAGTAGCTAGTAAAGATCCTTGTCTCCACAACTCCCTCAAGCAGGGCACGCACCTCTTTAAACGTGTGTGCAGCGTAACTCGCCCACTGACCAAAAGTGGTGTCATGACAACACCACCGGTTTCCAAGTGAATTTAGCATTTGTCACCCCGAAATATCAAAGATTCGAAGTCCAGATTCTCCGGCCATTTGGGTAGTAGACTCTGAGTCACTGTCGTCCGATTAGCTAACACATCTGGCCTATCTGGCAGCTGTGGTTTCGTGTCAGCACAATTGTCAGAAGAATGATTGTCAGTCTGCTCGTCCCCACATCCAGTGGACCCCTGGGGCTTGTAAACATGTCCATTCTAATGCAGCTAGGCATTAAACGTCATACACAGAAAACTGGCAAATATGACTGCATTTTCCCATAGGCGAGGATCGCAAATCTTCATAAATTTAGCGGGCCACCTGGAACATCATTTAACATATTTAACTTAAGGGAATGGGTTATTCACTAGGATTCTCACCAAATTAGACCGGTTTTGGTTAAACGGATAAGGTCGTGGAGTTTGGACGCGAAGATCCCAAGTTAGTATCATCCCACCGCCGGTAAATTCCCTACTTTGCATCCCATTGTTGGCCGCAGCCACCTTCCTGAAAAATGGTAAACACTTTCGTTCCATTAATAAAGGAAACAGAAGATAAAAGATAAAAAAGATGAAAGATAATGACTAAGTAATTTCCCATGCATCATAACTTACCTATCACGGTCACATTGTGCGTGTAAATCACAACGAGGACTGATTTACAGTAGATGGTCCACGAACCTCCTCGTGGAAGATCCTTCACAACCCATCGCATAGGGTGAATGACATCAAACGTATAGCGAAAACTCTTGTCATTTTCCGTAGTCAGGTAAAACACTGCATCCGTTATTTCCCATTTCCCCATCGGAGATCTTGGATCGCACTGTAGTTCATCTCCGGATTCCAATATGATCGCTGAATTGGGGACATTCCTGCTCGCCGCACCAGCAGTTATGAGACTGTAGGATTCTAATGAGCGCGTTTTAAGTTACACAGTGTGGTTGAAGAAACCATGCCTATTTTTTTCTAGAAAACGCAAATTGCATTTGTTACGATCTATCTACCATTAAAACGGAAGCACACGACTCAGATCCATACGTTTTGCATAATGGTGCTTTACGGTATCAAACGCTGCCATCGGAGGAAGCGATAATGAGCCGAGTTTTTGGTTCTTTCGTTGAGTGACCTTCAATAAACATACCATTTTGACGCATCTTAAACCAATGCTAGCCTTCGCTATTTACGATCAGCATGAGAAAAAATAGCTATCTGAAGGAATACTGTTTAGACGTTGTGAGTGCAATGCGAGATTTTCGAACCACAGATAATGGAACATTGGAACATTTAGCAGAAAGATTTACTTTTAGTCTAATATCTAGCACAATTAGTGATGGAAGCAGGTGGCCTGACACAGTGCTTATTGTGTACTCATTATCATCAAATTTTTTCCAACTATTCAAGTGAATATGTTAGCAAAATACCGCTTGATTTGTGATCTCAGTTTCGCCGTGAGTTTTAATTCTACTAAACATTTCATGTTTATCAATCAGAACAATAAATTTAAAAGTATGCATGATACCATAATGAAGAATAGGGGAACTGGATGTACGAAATGGATCAGAGTGGCTAGTTTGTTAACAAATGACAGTGATGTTGTAACGGCCAGTGACCCAGGAAAACTAATGGTGAAACATAGATCCGTAGTTTTCTTAATTTTCACTTGCAACCTATCAAGATCTGTGCACAACACGGTACAAATTCAAGTGGAGTAGCAGGCTATGTATCTGATTAGAGTGCGACACTTCGAGAAATTGTTCCGTCCAAAAATTCTCACCGAAAACCAAAGAGCACTGCCCAACTGTCTTATTAGAAGCTATTAGAAGTACACATCTATTGTGCCCAAAATGAGAGGTGAACCCGAAAAAATGACTGTGAGCTGAGCATCAGAATCACTGAGGTTTGAGGAGTGGACCTCAAATACATGCCCCTCAATTTCCTCATCAGTTGACGACTTCACTTGACTGATAGACGGGTTCACTTCCAATGCATTTGCTTTTCATATTGCGGCCGCATTATTTCAGTTTGCATCTACCTACTTGGAACCAACCTGGAGGCAAAACAACGGTGGATAATCACACATTACACGTGTGAACAATTGGGAAAGCAGAATGGTTTCCGAAAAGGCAACAGGTGCCTTAAAAGTCTGAGAAAACTAAACGGATGTTCAGTCATTCCTGATTCCAAGTGTGCTTGGCACCCCAGTAGTGCTTACAGCACGAGCTGTTTAGCATGTACTAATCACACTGGCAACTTGAACTGGACAATCTTTTGGTAGGTTCAATACCTTGGATTAGTTTGACCTGACCGCCGTCTTGCATAGGCATTTTTAACATCTTACTTTTTTAATTTCCGAATCCCGTCAAAAAATATCATTTTCAAACTCATTGACGAATTCAGCCTGTCCACTAACGAAACCCTTTCGCAAACCTGTTCTGGCTAGCTCGTGCATTCATTCCTTTTGTTGCAGGACCGTCTATCTTTTCCAGTTGAATTTTCCTATTTGTTTTCCATGAGGTATGCAGGCAAATATATTTTGAACTGGTTGTGTGCACGTATTCATCATCCTCTGTACTTTCACGTTTACTTAAACCATTCATATCACATCACAGGTGTTGTTAAGCATTTCCCGAACCTAAATGACCGACAGCCATTAGAATCGCCACAGAATTTTATCTAACTTTAAACGCAATATAAATGAACTCAACTAAAAAATTATTTCAGTAAGACGTGAACAAATAAAATTAGTAAATAGAATAAAAGATTCGCAGCTCCTCGGACATTAGCAGGTGAGATTTTAAAGATGTGAAACGTTATACGTTTGCTTCGTATTATTTTACAACAACTGAACAATTATTTGCTTTCTTTATTCGAAATTCTCTCGAGCTTAAATAAGGATTGGTAAGTCTTTGCATGTTCTGTTTTATCCCACGGTGCCTCGATTGGGCCAAAAACTAGACTGTTTGCTGGTTATGTCATGGCTGTGACCTAGCGAACCAATACACTCCATTTGATTACGGGTATTACAAGAGAATTAATATCTTGTCAACGGAAAACTGCATTCAGCTAAAGGTTTTCAGTCATGCATATGAGATGCTATTTCGTTGTACGGTTGATCGGCCAGAAACATGCACAAGGGGGAAATAGCTATTTATTTTTTTCCCCGTCTTCCTTAATCTGAGAAGCAAACAGAATAGTTGAACATCTTTGCCCAAGTGTGGGCACCATGATCTGCCTATTGTGCACTGGCCTAAACTTTTGCGAGGACTTAAAATTTCACATGCAACTATTAAACTATTTTTCTCATTTTACCACTCAGTATCATTCCAAACAAAGCGTTCGCCCGATGCTCTGCCTTCAATTTTTACGCATAACATTCCACTTTGAGACCTGGGTAAACTGATCTTCATGACCTGCCGTAAGACGCTTCCATCATCATTCATACTTCGTTGAAAATTGAAATAAATGAAATGCACAACGTAATATGGTGTAATACCAATTCCCCCGTTTCACTCCCTTTGGAGCTAATGGCCAAGCACAATGATACCTCAGCCGCTAACAAAATGTGTACATGAAATTGAGTGGATCAAGTTTCTCTGACCTTTTTCTAGGCAAAGCAAAACGTTACATGCTTAGGACTTTTGAAGCTACAGTTAACATATGGTGAAAGGAATCGTGTGTTCTGAATGAGTGCCTCAGATTTGAGTTTCCTGGAAACATGCAACCAGTTAAGACGTTTGGATCCCATAAACTAGACGCCGGCTCCGTCAGCTGTGTAAATGTGTCAGAGGCGTATTCTTTAGACTGATTCAATTCATAGGGTGACAAATTAATTCATGAAGAAGCGAAACTAATGTCAAGATGTCTACGTCTACAACTACATAACTTTCATTTTGTAAAATCAATTTGACATTTTCCCTATAATTGTTCGGTCGTTTGATTAGTGCTATCTGATTCTCCTTGCACGCTTAAAGTTTCTTCGAATCCAAAAATAAAATAATTAAATAACCGAGAACGCACAAAAGAACGATTCTCACCAACCTATTATAATTTTAATCTATAATAAAATATGCCCTTGAAATCCGAAGGAGTTTCCTAGTTTAAGGCAAAAAAAGCATCAGGTGGCATTTTTATGAAGCGCTTCGTGGTTGAGTGCAATATAATGGGCATGCTCCGCAGCCACTAGAACCCACCATATCGGAGGAATTCCGAAGTGGGATAGAACCACACGCGGCCTCACCATGTCAGGTGCCGTGGGATATCAGACGGCCATTGGCCACATTTATTGCACGGACGCGTATAGTTAAATTGACGAACTGGTTTCAGAAACCAACTGAAGTAATCAAATTGTCGGCTCATCATCTTTTAATCTACAACGCCCTGGTGTTATAAATTCTATCGCCACAAGTTCATAAAGGTTTTCTTACTGTCATCCAGTTTATCAATTCACATTCGCTTTCAGACGAACTGACCTCTTGTGACTGTTATTTCGGCAGCAGTTTCCGGTTTGTTAAGTTGAAAGCAAACCACCGTGAATGGATTTCTCTTCGGATGTGTAAAAATCTATGAAAGAATGGAATCAATGTAACAGAGTGCTGAGTGGTCGCGATGAAAACAAAGTATCGATTGATGATGCGTCAGTGCACATTTTTAGTTCGACATATGCTTACCTGCAATTCCTTCAAGTTACAACTTTCGTTCAAATTGTTATTATTGGCTATCGGAGTAGTATGAAGACTCTTCGGTATATAAGAAGAGTTTGGATTTTTAGTGTTTTTATTGGGTTCAAGTATCTAATGAATGTACAGTCGATTCAAGTGCCCATATTCGTTGACTTTTAATGCAGGAAAAGTCAAGCGTTATTAAGGCAACAACTTTATGTGTCCCAAGAATGACTTTGGAAAGCACCACAATGAGGTGGAAAATAACCAAGTAAATTTGGTAAACTATCAGTTCAATTTGAAGATGAATTTCTGTTAATCCATAAATGGCACATCACATCTAGAAATCGTTACCAACGAAAATAGATGAATAGAGTGTAGACTGGGCACTGAACCAAGTTACTACCTGCTTTGCTGTTTCGGTACGAAAAATTCACGTGCGTGAATTCACCGAAATGGTCCAACTTGAAGTATTCTTTCCCGGAACGATTCAAATACGAGATTACCAACATTGATTTTCAAAATCATCGAAATTCCCGTAGAATTTTTGACTGTTTTTGAGCTTAATTGGCTAACAAAAAGAAACACCAAAGGCTGATTGTTTCTATTTCAAAGCCCAGCAACGCAGTAACGGTTATTATCTCTTCCAGAATACTTCAGATGGACAGACATTGCATTCGCGGACACTGTAAGCGGTAGACATTGACGCGATACTTTCGCGCTGCTCCAGACAGCTAGGTTGCTTGCTTCCCGAAACACAGTATTTACTGTTTCGGAGCCCTGTGTTCCTTTACCTGAAGTAGTGCCACTGGAATATGTTTAGCTTACAAGTCAACATGATTGCTCCGAAATTTCTCGTGGTTCATAACTTCGCTCATTTGATATTTCCGGCAAACTTTTACTTAGAAAGTAGAACAGAAAAAGCGCGACGATGTTGGTTACAGTTTGTTGAGGCTCATCAACCGAGCAAAAACCAAACTAGTTCGTGTGTATGGTCTTTGTCAGTCTGTGTGTGCTTGTTGACCGAGCACCGTTTCTGGATTCATTGTGGAGTTAGAACCGTTTCCTTTTTCGCTGCCTGTGAACTCACCCGAGACTGTTTGGCTCCGCATTCATTTCAACTCAGTATTAAAGGCTTTACGTGCATATGATGTAAAATGTGATAACAGGAAGTAGGACGTTCGCATCATCTAGCTAACCGCAGGATAAGTTAACTCTAAAGGTACCCGAAACCTTAATGACTAACAAATATTTTAAAAACACGCTCATGTCGACTTTACTTCAGACTGAGATGCTGAAAAGATGCCCAAAAAGATGTAATTATCAGAGGAGAGCAAACGGGAGCTCAATTTAGTTCCAATCAAACAGTAAATAGCTCTACAACTGTAAACATTATGGAAACGAACTTCATCTCACATTCGTCTATGCATCAATTATTTCACCAACAACTGAGTGTCAATCAATTCCATAAGTCTCCTCAGTCAAATTTGTTATAAGGTAAACTTGTTGCCACCGCTAGATAAAGCGGTGGTAAGTTCCGGGTTCTTTAGTATTTTACCTCAGAATTATTCGGAGCAGCCGTATTACTGACAAACTGAAGTGTGTCGATCATTGTTCTGAGGCCAGTTGGGTCTCGCCCAGGTACACTTCAAAGTCCGTACTACAAGATAAACTAAATTCCTGTGTATGTTAACTAAGCCTTACCAGCAGATAAGCCGCCCAGAGCTTGTGAAATGGGAGTAAGTTTTTACGTAGTTCTAAATAGCTTTCGCATAAAGCTAAGTGTCTCCGATATAATCCTGAAGTCAATTAGAAGGTGGCATAGATGGGTCAAAACCAATTGGAATAGCATGCGTGGTTCATATTATGCATACATACACACACTAGGATTTATATATGTATATATATATATATATAACGTCAGGTTAGAAAACGATGTTCTTTCTTGTAACTCAGGTTCAGCAGGATGGCATTTGTTTGTTCGGTGGGCAGGGAATTTTGGTTGCAAACGTTTCATCAGCAGCGGAGTTGACAGCATCAGCGCTAAGATCCTATGGCAAGGGCTAGCCGTCATCGTTCTTCTAAGTCGGTTGCCTAGTCTTTGGTCGATATTGATTTGTTTCTTCTAGTGAAGTGTTTTGTTATAGATGCTGGGTAGCTGTTTTGTTCATCTCCGTCTACTGTTGACATGTTGTGGGCTGAATCAGCGTACGTTTCTACTGCCTTGGTCCTTTCATTGGATCAATTGGGATACGCGTTCCAGATCGACGATTCTGTTTGTCGATCTTTCGAGGACTGCCAAGCTTCGGGAGATTCCCTCGAATGCTTTTTTCTACCCTGGACAACGATCTTCACGTCTTCAAAGTTGAACTTGCCACCTTTTCGTTCTTCGTGAACCGAAATTAGGGAGAATGGATCGTGCTTTTAATTACCAATTGGTGCTCATGGATCCATATCCACAGTTTCTTTCCGGTTTGTCCAGTGTACTGTCTCTCGCAGTCTTTGTAGTCGCTTTTATAAACAACGTCAGTTCGATTCTTGTCAGCTGCTGTTTATTTGGCATTCGATAGACTCTTTCGTAGGATTCTTGTTGATTTTTGCACTACTTCAATTCCATGGAGCTTGAGAAAACTTGTTTTCATTTCAGAGATATGTTTGATGTAGGTTCGTGTTTTGGTCTGCTCGGCAATTGTCTGTCGGTGCTGTTTTTTGTTGATGCTTTGTCTGATGAAGCTTCATGTGTACCGTTACGCAGAAACATTTGGAACAGATTTTTTTCTGCTTGTTCCTTTCGCTCCTCAGTGTTGCAATGAGATTGTTCTACTTTGAAAAGTGTCTTGATGCAGCTTCTCTTGTGGCTACTTGGGTGGTTGCTTTGAAACTGTAGGATTTGGCCCTGTTTTTGCGATATATGGATGTTCCTAATGTGCCTGCATTTTTCCGTGTGACGAGCACGTCTAGAGACGGTAGACTGTTGCCATGTTTTGTCTCTGTAATGAAAGTGATTTCCATGAAAACCCCGTTGAAGACAGTGAAAGTTCGTTTTAGTTTGGATCGTTTAGTGATTAAGAACATGTCGTCAACGTAGCGCAGCCACAGTTTTGGTTTTATCTCTGGCAGGATGGTCCTCTCCAGTTTCTGCATCAATACTTCTGCAATCAAACCAGATATTGGTGAGCTCATTGGGGTTCCTTTCACTTGTTCGTCAAAAGTACCTTCGAACTTGAAGTACGTTCGCAAGCATAATTCTACCACCTCCCAAACACTGCTCGACTGCAGTTGCTTACTACATAATTGTCCTACTAAAAGTTCTTCTAGTGTCTCCCTTGCCAAATCTAAGGGTACTGACGTGAAAAGAGATAAGACTTTGAAGGTGGTCATGGTTTCAACTTCTTCAGTATTTCTCCCCAGACAGTTTTCCAACAATTGCAAGGGATTTTTGTTTGAGTGTCTATGCCCTGTGGTGAGAGGTTTCAGTCGCCTCCGTAGGCGTTTGGCCAGGTTGTATGTTGGCGTTCTTGGTAGTGCGACTATATATATATATATATATATATATATATATATATATNCTAAATGTTTGTTCCTTGAAGTTTCCCTAAGAATTGCAACTGGTTGTTGATTAAATGTTTATGTCCTGATTCATAAACGACGTGGATCACTGTGTATGTTTACTCCATCTTCTAGGGAACAGCTGGAGACAGAGAAATTCGGTGGCCAAAGGGTTAGGCAACAAACGTCCACCACATGGGATTCAGTGAGACATTCGAATTAGCTGTCAAAAAATAGGCGTGCTCTATTCCTTCGTAAAGCGGACGCAAACATCATGTTCACAATAGAATAATGAAGCTAATTAAGCACCAAACTGTTTAGGACATATGAGTATAAAATGACTAAAGTACACAGAGCATTTGAATTCATTTAGAGGGATTCCGTAAATGATTCTGTGGTGATACTTTAGCACTTGTCGCACCTCCATCCATTTGACAGGTTTATTCAATATTCAAACAAGGAAGCCATCCGTAAAATTTGCCTAGTTTTAAATCAATAGTTATAGTTAGGTTACCCATATGGGTGAGGTGAAAATGAAGCGGTAACAGGGATTGTTGTGGAGTGTTTTTTCCCAGTGCAGGTAAGAAGCAGACTGAATCATAAGGATGTAGTATGAGACATTTAGTAAAGTGACTAATCTTCGAGTATTTCCCGTAGGGCCAAATACAATCTAAATCTAGATTTGGAAACGACCTCTCGGCTTTGCCGGAACAAGAAGCCAATCAACAGTTCGTTTTGAAGATCAACACAACCCTCGGATTATTGGACACAAATTCACACGCCCATGTTTTCACCTGTGCTTGAGATGAAAGTATGGCGTCTGAGAAGTTGAGACATCTAGTATTCTGGGTGTGTGACTATAATGAAACGGGTTCGCATAAGAAATCCTCTGCAATGAGGTTTTACATGCATTCCAATTTCTCTAAATATATCGTTCGGTTCATGCTTTTCACTGTCTCTCTAATACAACAGAATAAATTATTCAATTATGAAGAACATTCTAACGGAATTTATCTCCTTGCTCTGCAGTGCATGGTTGTCGGAGAGCAACCTGAATCACCAGATTCAAACACATACTGGAGTAGATTGCACATGCATATTTAAACATAAGCATAAACTTCTATGCATAAATCAATCAGAGAACCAAAAACCTATACTGTATCCAAGTGATGATTGTATGATGTCACATGACCACTATCAAAAATAAACAAATGAATAAGTAGGCAACCATGGAAATGATACTTCCCAAGAACAGTAAAGTTGCGAACAAACTGATATTCAACCTGAACTTGAACGAACTGGTCGTGTGTAGAAAAGCCGCATAGTGAACTTATCACTGCTCGACCAGTTGTCACATCAAACGTCACGATAAGCTTCGTTTTGCCATTCACACCAGTTTTCCAGTAACTGCCCAATTGATTCGGAACATGGGGTGGGCGTAAATAGGATTCGAATGTTTTGTTCTCACCTGTCCAGTCGAGCTCTTCTTTGCTGATCCCCGCGATAATTTTCGCTGTGGTTCGCATACACAAGGAACACTACCAGTTTAATTGCCAACAATAACAGCAAATAATCGCAAAACCCCTACAGATATTGGTGAGCTCATTGGGGTTCCTTTCACTTGTTCGTCAAAAGTACCTTCGAACTTGAAGTACGTTCGCAAGCATAATTCTACCACCTCCCAAACACTGCTCGACTGCAGTTGCTTACTACATAATTGTCCTACTAAAAGTTCTTGTAGTGTCTGCCTTGCCAAATCTAAGGGTACTGACGTTAAAAGAGATAAGACTTTGAAGGTGGTCATGGTTTCAACTTCTTCAGTATTTCTCCCCAGACAGTTTTCCAACAATTGCAAGGGATTTTTGTTTGAGTGTCTATGCCCTGTGGTGAGAGGTTTCAGTCGCCTCCGTAGGCGTTTGGCCAGGTTGTATGTTGGCGTTCTTGGTAGTGCGACTATATATATATATATATATATATATATATATATATATATATATATATATATATATATATACGGCTAACTAAAGCAGGCTCGTAGATGGGATTTTCTTCTCCCACTCCAGACAAACCACAACAATATTGGCTGGTTATGTTTGTCCTTGGCCTTTCAAGTATTTATTCTTTCTTACCTGTTCATGCCATAAAAAGAGGTTTAAAGAATTTAACTAGAACATCAGGGGTGTTTTTCGTTTTGCACACACGCGATTCTTATGTCTACTTTGTTTTTCAGTTTGCCCAATCACATGACGGGAGGTCCGTCAAGAACGATGTTCTCGAACTGACTGAACAAGAATTGCTGCAACTGTACTGTCGATTATTTCACAAGACCATAAATAGTGTGTAATTGGCTGTGCATTTTTTTTCTTGGTTTTATCACCAGCTTGCGAGAAATAAAAATAATTGCAGGCTTTTACATCATGTAATTAACGTACTCACTTCGAACAACTTCGGACGAAGAAGTCTCACACCCGGTTGATGTTTGATTCGAATAAGATGTCTGCCCAAGCTTTCTTTTCCCAATTTGGTTTTCACATCACAGAAGACGATCGAAGGCAACTGGTAGATTCGCACAGCCTTCGAGACTAACTCCATGTCATCTGCATGCAAGTAAGATGATGGATCGAACATTAGTTAAAAAGGCCGCCAACAGTCAAAAATAATTCACACAGTGTAACCATTTGATGATATTTTTTACTGCATCATCTGGAGTAACAACTTCAAAATTTAAGACGAATCTGGCTACTTTGATTGGAATGCAAGAAGCATGATCGGGAATATCCAAAACCTTTCTGAGTGACTTCAGTTCTCGACTGGGAGACCAAATGCGCCCACACCAGGGTTCGAGCTCCATGATGCCCCGATGACTTTGGCAACTGGATTAACAAAACAGTTGACAAAATATGCCAAAACCAAAGTAGACCGCTGCAGGTTATCGAGAATTTTGGGGTATGTAACAGTGAAAAACCTTTTAATTTTTGTCTTTTTTTACTTCCTTTAGTAATGAAGCCAAAGTGTACAGTAAAGGACGTAAGGAGCATATCGAAAAATCGATGCGCCATATGTTGGTTTTAATTGTGAACGATATAATGTTAGTAACACAGCGTTGTTGCTAGATGTAATGCGCCAGCTTTTCGGCTACCGTGGGTAGTTTTTCTCAAAGCAAGTTTTACAATCAAAAACTTGCCGTGGCTAACGAAAGGCTGCAACAATGCACAGCATTTTATCCAGTTTTGTTTTCAGTTCACTAACCACCGGAGGAAGTGGAAAGTGACAAGAATAAAGTGTGAAAAACAACCAAATGAGCTGTTAATTAGCTGTTCCAAAGAAATATGAAGGCAGTTGTAATTATGTGCATAATTCACGACGAAGAAATGAACGAACTCATGAGAGGAATTCTTAGTTTTCCTACAACAAAAATCTCTGTCTAACTGGATGCGATTAACGATATATTGATGGCGTGTTTTCATCCCTCGTTTTTAAGTTTTATGGTGCCATGTCTACATGTATAATATCCCCTAAGTCTTCGAAAACCCTGTGATAAGTGCATCCAGCGTCCAGATCGCAAATGGTAAATTAGTCTGATTTACCTAGTCAGGTCTCACCCTGACCTCGAAAATATCCAGTGAGTAGATTAATGAAGATGAGTTAAACATATCGAACTAGGTATTCATTCAGAACATTGACTCTTGATAATTCCACTCTCCAATCTTTATTCACAGATTTTCTAATGTGACCCAAAGATTTTCAAAAAGCTCTGCATATCAGGTCGGGGACTGACGGCAAAATGATTATATTTCTGATTTCAAATAGTTGGTGCACGGGAAGTATACAACTACAGTAAAATACGGTACATTAAACCATAGTCTAATTTTCAGGACATTTAAAATAACCGTGCCATTATTTAATTCACTACAGTTAGATCAAAGCAAAGGTATGGAATATACTTATTCTTACTAGTAAGCTGTAGTTAACCCATAAATAATGATCAGTTGAACATTGTCCGCTTGACACAGATAGGTGGAGCTACTGGTGGCTTGTTGGTCGCCTAACGGTAAGTTGTGCTGCTTCAGAAAATGTGGAAAATCCGGTCATTAAGCTAAAAGGACATTAAAATGTAACATCCGCATAGTGCGGTGCAATGGGCCTCATAACCACAAAATTCTGGTGCTTTTGCACTTTGTAGCATTATTGTACCACATCTTGTTGGAACAACAAAAAAGTGCATTTCAAAGTTTAGATTTCCGGTGAAAAAAGCGGTTGGCTTTGTGGCTGCCAGCCATTCACTCATTAAACTCAGTGATTCGATAACATAACCTAACTGTGCACCGCACAAGTAAACGACCACGGAAAAAATAAAAATATTTTTGACTTTGTCTTACCAGGAGAAGATACGCATTAACCGCTAAATGATGCAGACGAGTAAGACGTTTCTCTCTTCTCCGCGCAACCCGCCAGAATGAAGAATGATATCAAAGTCATAATAAAATCTACATAGCTGACATAAATTTTGATAAACGCTCTTTAATATTACGGTAATCTTTACTGTTCCAACGAGCCACGATATGCTGTTTGGTTTTCTGGCTCTAGGCCATCAGCGATCATGCGAAACAAAGGGACTTCCATTATTGCAGGAAACACTACCATTGAAGAAAACCTCATGGACGCTTGTCACCTGAAGGTTCTAGTCTGCGGAGAAAAAGCCTTACTTCCTAAAATTATAGACGCTGTTACTAGTGCATTCGGCTCTTGTAGAAAAGCCATTAATGACTTAGAGGCCCATCACCTGATACCTATATTCCGGAAAACCCAGCGATGGACATGGAGTGCTTCTTATTTTGGTTCCGGCGGTGGCCAAACGGATAAGGTCTTGGCGTTTGGATGTGAAGGTCGCGGGTTCGAATCCATCCACCAGCGGTCAACATCCCACTTGGCAGACCTCTGCTGGCCGCGGCCCTCTTCCTGAGAATTGATGTGCATTGTTGTTTCAGTAATAAAGGAAGTAAAAGATAAAAGACAAAATATATGAGCCAGCTCTGATCACCTAGCAGCTATGTCTAGTTCAAAGCCATTTTTTCTTGATTCAAATTCTACTTTGGGTGCAGTAAAAATCCATTGCCGGTGATTTCTGCCAACAGAAAAACAGTTGCACGTGGCTACCATGGCTTTCAACGATAAGCCCAGTTTGGATCCTGCTTGAGTTTGATTGTTCTCAAAAACCACATTTTATAAAAATGTTTTTGATTTCTCTAGGCATGCAAATCTTACAAGTCGTTGAACTTCCGCATTTCCATTGCACTCACTATGTACAACGCAGGGATACATCTGTCCAGCGAAAATACGTGTTTTGGAACAAAACCCATCAGAAGAACAGAAGGTAAATCGTTTCCCATTCGCAAAGAACGGGAATATGCATCTTGCACTAGCTGCAGAATTGAGAAAAAAAAGAGATTGTGAAATTAAGTTTGGTACGCAAATCCGAAACTTCAGCTGTGATTTCACTAGGACCGTAAAAGAGTTCAGTACTAGATACCGCTTCGCTACTGGAGATTCTTCCGAAGTATGAATTGTTATAAATAAAATGCAGACTCCTGCATCCATTTTAAGCTTACATATTAAACACAAGCCCCATCAATCACATTAACTATTCTCAAACTCACATATGCAACAGTAAACAAGAGTTTTGCGTGGAAAGTACTAAGTTGAAATGAATGGATCATACACATCAAAGTGGGTTCTGGCTATGCCACTTTTGTCCTATCAGTTTTATTACGATATTTCAACAAAAAGCATAGATATTATAAAGACTTACGTGAAATTTCAAAATGCTTTCAGTTAACAAAATTATATCTATGTGTATATAGATGGAAACAGCGTCCAAAATCCTAAAAGCACCTGTGCGAGAATCGGCGATATCACCGGCAATTGTCTGACCGCAGACTGCTAGGCGCTGGCAGTCACAACTTTCTTTTCTCAGTTTGCCTTCAAGCTACTTGTTCCCCCGAGAAATCAATCAAACCTAATTCTGAAAAACTACCCATAGAATTTTTATTCACTATCTTATGGAAAACTACCTTAATAGTATTCACCTATGAACATTCACTTTGCAGGCAATTTATGCATTGCTGCTAGCGCAATTAAAAGTTGTTGATATAAATTCGGATTTTTTGATATTCTTGATAATTAAAGTAATATTTATCAAGATACATTTACAATTTCACTACACTACGTTTTCATATATTGAAATACCATGTCAGCTGACATAAATATTCCCGAGTGAAATTGTCAGTTATAGAATCCACGACGTCACCATTCAACAGATTAAACATCCCATATCCATGAATACGTCGTATGGACGATTTTGCCTGTCAATCCCTCCCCCCGTTAATTCAAAGTTAATCAGAATCAAAAACGGAACGTCAGCAAAGTTTAGACTACCTCTTACTCTCTGCCTAATCACCTCATGACAGCTGCATCTGGGTACATTTGCCGGACGATGTGGAGACTTTTACCCCTTCGGACAACTTTTCTGCCTATACGGATTCCATTTTCTCGATGATAATAAGACATCTTAAAACATCATAAGATATCAATAAGCCAATTATCGCCTTTATCTGACAGATGGTTATGGGTGAACCATGCAAACGGCCGAACGCTTTAAAAACGCCATCAAAGTTCCCTGAATAACTAAGACTTTTCATCTTGTCCGAATGCACCTGCGACGTTCAGGTTCAATTAAATTTGTCACAATGGCCACACCACCCCCGTTTGAAATGGAGGACTCAAGGCACAAGACGTTGGTGATGCCCCATTCGGACATGTCATTCTGAAGTTATCCCCCAAGATGTGACCAATTTTGGGTCTAGCGACTGCCCTAACATGACACACATATAGGAGCGTACTCGGTTTTAATAAATTTTGAGGTGCGAAA
>LUCM01000930.1:0-26860 GCA_008360955.1 Fasciolopsis buskii | reverse complement strand
TTCTTACTGAGCTGCCAACTCAGATCAACTAGCGACCGGGAGGACCAGAAGACTACTTCGTCAGGCCCCTACCCATTGACGTTACAGGTATGATTGGATCTTCGGCTTGAGGTAAACCATGCTTTGCAGCCATAACAACACGTCAATGTATAATCCTGCTGTGGCAGCTGATGTCAGTAGTCCACGATACTGTGAGGCTCGTCTGATGTTCCTGTCCCTTAAAAATTTGAAAATCAATTGAAACCTACGCATTATGTAAGGTGAAATCACTAATGGATGGTTGGTTTTCTGTGATTTTTCTGCTAGCCTGTTGATATATGTATATATATGTATATACGAAATTGATTAGTCTTATTGTATTTGTCAACGATCGATGCAGAAATTGGCACAGTCGCGATTGGCAGTGCTCTCCGTCGGTCTGGTTATCCGAATGTAATGCCACATTCATGCGCTTGCAATCGCTGATGCCGGATATACACAAATGTCGGCGGTGTCTAAGCCAATCAGATGGAGGCGGGTTATATGGACGAGTGGCCCTACGCCTTCTCTCTACTATTCGTTGATGCATAATGATGCCAACGCGAGGCAGGGACATCGAAACGCACACATAAGAAGAGGCTGAAATTTGGACAGTATTTCGCTAAACGACACTCCCATGTGAGTTTATACCGTATCGAATTGAAGCAGCTCTCGGGGGATTCATTTCACCTAAAAGAACGTCCATAGTTCTTCCGATAGTAAGCACAGAAACTGAACTCCTCCTCTACGAGTGTCGTCCACTTCGCGTTATCCTTGGCATTCCAGCGACCCTGCTTCCGCCCGGCCGTACTCCAAACAGACCTGCAGTGTTAAAAGTAACCTATGCATCTCTAGTATTCAGACATAACAACTCACTTCATCCCAAACACAACCTAATTCTGATATAGAATTCTTGACTATAAGTGCCTCAGTGGAACACCTTGACAACTCGTTTCCCCAATTCGCCACTCCGTTACTAAAGAATTGCGCTCTAACTGCCGGCCGAGAGGGATAATTTATCAGTTTCCTTCCGATTCCCCTAGTTCTTGAGTCGGAGCCTTCGTGGTAGACGGTCTTGGGGAGAATCCCACTCAGACCCTGGACTATCTTGAACGTCTCTATTAGATGCCTCGAACCTTCCGGCGATCTAGCGAGCACAAGCCCGAGTAACTCAATTTCTGTTCGCAGCCATTATCTTTGACCTTCAATCATGCATTTAGCCAGTCTTTGCACTTTTTTCTATCAGTCCTTATCCTTTTGGAGGAATGGGCTCCAAGCTGAAACAAACGTTACGCTTGCGCATTGATCACAATTTGGTCGCCACGGTCAAGTGTAGGACAAGACCAGTAATTAGTGAACAATTTTTTAGGCTTTGGGGCATTACCAATTACAATACCATTCAGTCATATATTTCTTACCGCCGTGATTTATCAAGAATGTTTCATCAGAGATGCGAACTGTATTGAGCGGACGGGAATTTACAAGAGCTAACGGGACAAGTAGTTCTGCTCTGAGCAGTTGCGTACCAGATGCACGTAACGACCGTACATTGTTCAGGCGCGGTACGTGAGTATAAATTACGGAAGCGAATCATTCACTTGGCAACAAAGTCAAAGTTGTGATAAAGAAATAGCAACGAAGGATTTAAGCAGTTGAGTTTCCTGAAAGGCTTAGGAAATATATCGAGGAATTCCCAAAACAAAAACAGAGCAGACATTCCACTTCGCACTCTACGACTATAACCATGTTTGTACAACTGGCTACCGGATACGCGTACCTGGCGAGCGCCAATAATCGCCAAACCGGTCTTGTGCTTCCGGGTAAATTTTGTTCACACGTCCACATACATTTTCTATATGCATACACATATCTATATTCTGCTCTCATTCTGCCCTCCTTTCTAGGGTTGGCTCAGCCCAACTGACAAACAGTCATCAATTAATCACACTTGTCCTTCTTCTTTTCACTGTTCAACCTGCACCTCCCATTTAACAGTCATTAATTATGCAATAACCATGGTTATTTATTTATCCTGCAAAGCGGCGCAAAAATACTTTGGGCAGTAATTCGGGTCTTCGCAATTTTTGTAGATATATTGCTTTTGGTGAGGTGTACTTAACGTATCTTCAGTGGAGTGTTTTTCTTCCATTTTTCTATAGGTCCAATAAAAGCGTGCTTAAGGTAACGGTATTTTCCACAAAAGAACATACCAATACTCGAGTCTTGAAATTTTGTGTAACGTTTTTGATGTCGTGGCATGATAGTGCAGTCAGTTACTTGCAGAGGAAGATTTTCCTGATTATCAGAAATATATCAAAGCGGCTAATTGTTGATTGAACTAAGATCCTGGGTTTGGCTGTTATATCAGATGTTGATATCTTCATTCGAACAGTGTGAAACGTACCAAATTTTTCTGTTCACCCGATATAGATTGTCTGCCGAAGATATCCCCTATACTCACACAGAAGAAAGGTTAAATAATTAGAACAGTAGTTTACAATGATGAGCTGTAGATAATTATCCTATCTCTCCTAAAGTGCCTACAAGAAATATTGGACTAATGGTTATTTAGAGATAGAATGAAGACTTTGGATGTCCTCGGTTTCCTCAGGATTAATCGGAGAACATCATATTCAACTCGGGTTTATCTGATTTTCCCGCAGTCATATACGTGACTCATACACGGGGGGATTCGCATATTAATATCATTCACTTTACTGGGAATAGGAAGGGAGGCTTGTGCACAGTTTTACCAGTTCCCTATTGGTTCCACTGTTCTGTTGAGACAGAAGCGAAAACCAAAGGCACCAATGAATTCAGTAACATTTTTGACATTCAAGTAATTTTTGGTTTCGAAAGTTTACGTTTGTCGAATTCGTAAATTACTCCCCGAAGCTTATAAAAACGATTATTTTACCGACCCCTTAGGACCTGGCATCAAAACGGCCGTCGCAACTTACTATGCAGGTAATTTCAAACAGTTTCTGCAAAAATTTACTATAATATCCATCGATTAGACAAGCACAAATCAACTGAATTTAATTTTATTACCAACGTCTGAGGAAGCCAGAGAATAACATGACACTACCAAATGAAGTGATACCCACGGAGTTACATGTTCTTGGCTTTAGTAACTCAATGAATGAATGAATGAAATAAAACTAAATGAATCAGTGATTGGGTCAATCATTCGACTGACCTATTAACCACTCGAATTTTCGGTTAGATAACAAACCGACAAGACACTTCTTGGCGTACTTGCTTGTCTTTAACAAACCATAGATGTGAATTATTGATAATTTAATATTCGTATGAAATTTCCTGTATAGTTTTACCTTGCAGCTCCGTATGTATAATTTGACTTTTGATGCGGATGTTGAAATTATGTATTTCCACTTCAGTGAATCAAGAAAATTCCATTAATGGAATAGTCCTTGACTTAAATGTGGTCCCACGATTTTCCCTTTTTTCACAGTTGTGCTTTCCAGATCTATGACAAAGTGCCAGAAAGATTTCCGAAGCTGGAACACATGGTGCTACAACTGGCAAAATGCGATCAGACATTTCGTGCTTAGCATAAGTTTTCTGACAAAATGTACTTAGCCACCGCTTTGAGGAGACAATACTAGTGGAGAGAAATTCATTATTATCAATCTACAATTTTGTGAAAGATTATTCGAGATTTTCCCACTTAGGCAAGAATTCTGCCTGTAGTCCAGGAATTCGTTTTAATTCTTAGTCCCACTGACTTCAGGTTTGATCAAATCCAGTCATTCGCAATTAAACCTAATTTTCAGTGGTTATAAATATCTGTACCGTTTGTATTTCACCGGGATAAAAATAGTGATCTAGGCATGAATTGAAAGGGTCATGTTCTTAACCAAGTTGACACTTTCTGAAGTTGAACCAACTCTGTAAAGTTACAATTCTGCTGCTCTTAAGTTTGGATTTGATAATAGGAACTTATCAAAGACATCCAAGAGTAGGATAACTGCGAAGTCAGATCGGTACCGTGCCTGTCACGTACAGAGGTAGGAAATCACTTGGGCTAATTAAAAGCTATTATCGCTTTCAAAAGCAAAATGAACCCTTCAAAAGACAAAAATGGCTATTCGTGGATTCGAAATTTGTACTTCGCTTCAGTGTTCGATCGATTAATGGGCTCGGCATTTATCGTAACCGTCCGCACATCTGACAGCAACTCTTGGAGCGGATAAATTCAGTTTAACTCACAACCGGTAATTTTGACAAATCCTAAGGAAGAACCACATTACCGTTTGACAAATTAAAGAAATCATCAAAGATAGTCAACGCTGATCTGGGCGTGTAAATAATGATTCCCTGGTGACTTATGGTAACTAAGCCACCAAAAGCTGAAAAGAACTCGAGGGATTTCAATCAGTATTAAGTGATGTAAGTGAAAAGTTTTCATTGTGGCAACAACAAGTTAAATTTTTCTGTGAGTCAACGGTATTGTGATTTGTTAAGAGAGTGTGTGCGACCCAGAATAAATGCGCAGTCGATCCCCGTCGTTCGCCAAAACTTTCAGATTATATTTGACCTACTGTAGCACCCGTAAGCAATGAAAGATATAATAGTAAATCCGTGAGACTGGCTTTGAATGGGGACGCGCAATTGATGACGATTATAGGCATCTTGATGAGCATCTAAAAATTGGCACCAGTACGAGGATTTTGATAAAGATAAACCTACGTTGACACAAACCTATCAGTTTAGAGCTTCGGAAATAAATGAACAATGAGGTTTAAAAATATATGGATGAGAAGGCAGAATGGCATCGGCCATCAACAGTCTACGGAAGCGGAAAATGCACATCCGGGAAAACAAGTAACGAACATTAAAATATTAGCTACACATATTTGTAGCAACTGGATAGTGGGCTAAAACCCGGCAAATATAACTGTCTAAATATCCGGTGACCAAATAATAGTAATCGATAACTCAACCAAACGAAATAACTACAAATTAACTGGCAACCGATCAACAGATTAATATATCCATCCGGTTAAAGAAACACATACATGTGATCATCTTAAAAATATTCAATAGAACTATCCTTACAAATAACTATCTGTTCATCTATCTATCTACTTATCGACATACCCGTCCATCTTCATATGAACTGTCCATTTCCTCCCCACCTATCTATCTATTTATCGAACTACTCCTAGATCAGTCTATCTATCTATCGTTCTATCCATCTACCTATCTATGGATTTGTATATCTATGAATATACCTATCCGTTTATCCAATGTATTCTTATTGTCGATCTATTTATCGATGTGTAGACAAATCTCGTTATCTAACTGTCTAACAATCAGTCTATCTAGATAACTTCCCAATTATCTATCTATCTATGAAAATTCATTATGCCTGCCTATTTATTATTTATGTAATTGTCTATCTATCTCTGTATCTACGCTGATATTTATATATCCATCTATCTGTCGATCTTTCTATCTATCCGTCTGTCTATGTAACCATCTATATATCTTTGTAACTATCTGTCCATTGCCTCTTTTCTCTTTCTCTGTCCATGTCCATATCTTTCTTTCCTCTCGGTCTGTCTGTCTGTCTCTCGCTCTCTCTTTATTTCTCTTTAACTCTTTTTCTTGCTCTATCTCGTTATATATGTGTACATTTTGTTTCAAGTTCTCCCTTCTTATGTTTTCGGAATTTATTTTTGTCCATCTTTCACTTATTTAAGTACATTTAAATCTGAAAGTGACATTCTCCATACCTTGCAATTATCCGAAGCCTTGCTACCATGCTGCATTGTGTTTGTTTCACTTTTTTCCCTATAATTGTGGGGGAAATACTAGTTATTGCAAAAATTAGCCACAGAGTTGATTTCAGCGGGCACTACTCAGTGTTCAACGTTCCGAGTCGTTGCACAAATATCAGTTTTATTATGAGCTGAGCCAGATATATTTTAGTAGTCGTTCTCACCAAACAGAAGTTTAAGTGCGACGAAGCACTGTTGTGTTGCTGATCGCTGAAATTCTGAGCCTACTTCAGGAACAGCTCTAGAATGTGACTGTTAGCGACTGATGGTTGAATGTCTGACGCTCAGATGTGCCCCGCCGGCATATTTTATTTCCGCACATTTGTGAGATATGATGGCTGTGCCAGTTTGAATTCCGCTAGTTTACGCATCCGCCGGGTGAATAGTACAGTTCGAGCATATCACATGCGCTTGCCTCAGGCCGTCCTGTCTACATGCTTCGACGTGCACTGTGGTACTTCACACGTTTGCTGCACGTACTGTTACTGCCATCTGGCTACGATGTACATTGCGTTCATACACTACAAAGAAAGTCACTAGATATAGAGTCAGAAAATGAAAGACACTTGTGTGACACATTCAAAAGTTCACAGCAAGAGACAGGAAAATAGTGTACCCTCGTGAGTTACGTTTCAATGGTAGCCACCTGAAAAGACCTCAGAATACAGTGTTGGCTTCTTTCTGACTGTGCTGTTCATTTTCATTATATACTAACTGACGAGACTAATTTAATGATCGAAGCCAAGTTAGTATCAACGAAATGATCGTTGAGCAACATTGAATGTTGGCTTGCTTATTTTGGTTCCCGAAGCCATATCAGTCATGACGTTGCAGCGCAGCAACTAATCTGTCCATACCTCATAATAAAAGTGACCTTATAGTTTGCCGCTTTATTGTATTTGAAAGCACCTAAGAGTTTAGAACAATGCTAATTTTAGCACACAGTGCGATCAATATATGCATATAAGGCTTCTACCAAGCACGCAGAAGAAAAGCTCATCATCTACGCTCACATGGACAACCTAACAGATTTACGACCTGTTTAACTTGAAGCGCAACAGGGAGCTGGAATTTCGGGATTTCAGACCGTACGGCTAATAACATCTCAGACTCTGCTTTATTTCGCTTTTGGACGAGTAAACCGTCATACGCGTGTACAAACCAAACAGCTAACTGCTTTCGTGTCCAACTGGTAGATAAGCATTTTATGTATTAAGCCAATCCCTGTCAAGGATGGGGCTTTAACCGAAACTTTTTCGCAACTTAATCATCACAAGTCACAGACGGTCTCCCCGATGTCGCTTGTCGACAACAGCAATGAGAAAATTCATAGGGGTTTTAAGTGGATTGAAAAAAAACGGGGTTGGTTTACAATGAAGTCTGTTGATTAGGTGAGAATTAGGTGACGGATTATTGCAAATGGTATCAGTCATTTTGAAAGTCGGATAGTCGTGATATTGACAGCACAAAAACGGTGACTACTGATGTGGTAGAACGATACCAGCCGTTAATAATCCAAATTTAAGGCCCAATCTTGATGGTGCGGTTTGATTGCTATCTCAGGTCTACTTAAAGCCCTGGCGGGAAGCGTTTTGATCATTAATGTCAGTAATACCTGGAATTTTGCCTTGCCTTTTCAGCCTACCCGTACCCCCGAATCTGTGGCGACCAGTTTCAAAAGCCGTTCTTCTTGTTATTGGATATCTTTTAATGGTTAGTTTATTCTGTTCTCTCTGATCAGAAACAATGGGTGTACGAGTAACTGCATTGTACTTTCATCCGTATGTATGAAATTGACTAAACAGGAATTATAATAAGAATGACTGACATTAAGTGGTTTGCAAACGCAACGATCCGTCTGAAACACTGTTGTAGGAAGAGAGCGAAGGGGTAATCAACTAATTCTGGTTCATTTCTTATTCGAGGTAAATTTTTAAGTCACATGGAATTCTGTAGTATTATTGGCTCATGAGAGACAACAACGATGAACATCTTTCGGTTTCTGTTCGGGGGAATTCGAAAACAAAACCCGCTTTACATTAGCGGATCTCGTTTTAGAAACGAAATTAGTACCATGCCGAACATGCGACAATGTGTTGTGTGGTGCTCTAGTTCATGCGAAGTTCCCCTGGCGTATTTAGCATACCAGAAGTGGAGCTCATTACTTCGTTTTACATTGCATTTCAGTATGTGTTCATTAACTTGTGAAGCCATTAGTTGTGAGCCCATCAGAACCCATCTGGGATTCAGACTGAAACAAAACCCGGGAATCCCACGCTATTTTGACTCTCTTCCAAGGAAGTTGTTTGCGATAATCGGAAAACAATGAAGTGTACATATCCAGTGAATGTGTTGGTAAACAGAAATTACTCATCATCTGTCAACTGTTATTCTAAGACTGTTTAGGAGCCCAATAAATTAATTTATTATGAGATATCAGTTCTTGACTCGACTTTAAGAAATCATGGAAGCTGTTTCATCTTCGTTAGGAATCATCCCCTGTAACTAACCATCGCGCCCAAACTGTGACGCGAGCCCGGGACAGAAGTTTGTGAGCCAAAAGCCTCAGCCATTGTGCCGCTGTCGATGCCTTGTTGAATTTAACTTATCAATTACTGACTTGCACGGCTACGGGCCGCTTTGCTATAGCAGATGACCATCTACTGTTAGTAGACTTTTCTGCAAGACGGTCTTGGACATGCAGTAAAACACCTGACTGCCTGGATCGTATGGTCCGGTTCATCAATATACGAGAACACGGGTTTGAAGTGGGGATATATTTTTTACTGTTTGTATGCAGAGGATATGAGCTTACCCACAAAAGGTGCTAGGAACAATTGTGCAGTTAATTTTAATGCTAATCAGTTCGACCCCGTCTCATCGTGATTAGTGTTCCACTTACTGTGCCCTAGCTCTACTCACATTTCTATTTTATCTTATCGGGTGAACATATATTAATTAATGGAGCATTGTTCTGATCCAGTCCTACACTCAGGTGGCCCTCAGTCAGCTTCTAGTGACTCGATTACGGCAGATTTCAAATGTGGCTTCGGTTCCCCCAGAAATGTGCACGCAGAGCTTGATTCAGCTGTCAACCACGATGAACAGGGTATGCATTAACGACGGAAGGGCAGAGTAATCTTTATTTATTCCATATCGAAAGCAACCCGCACGTCGGTGTATACATAAGCAAAATGAAACAAAATAACACACATGCCAACAGAACATTCATCAAAGTCGGTGTGAAGAGAACCGTGAAGAAAAACCGTAGGATCCATTGTCAGAGAAGTGTCCAAATTCTCCCTCTCTTTCCCTCTCCCGCTTTGTTACTGTTTCCGTCTGTTTATCTTTTGTTGCCACGGCTGCTTCCAACTACAATGGTTTTGAGTTTCACATATGTGGACGGAATCCTCTGTATGTTGATTTTTCACATGTCCTCGCAAAGCTAATTCATAAGGGTGACACCAATGTCTAAGGGAATATATATAAAATGAGTTTCATTTTTGCGAAAGAATAAATTAGAAAAAAACAAACCAGTAAATTAATTAAGATAGGTAACCTGTCCGGTTTGTGAAACTGGGACAATAGGTTGACAGTTGAGAGCCCAAATGAACAACTCAAAATTCAGTTATTACACAACTGTATATGGAGTCTGTCCAAATGAAATTTGAGAGAGAAGCACCATTTTTTCCTCCTTGAGGGGAGGGAAGCAGGATTAAAACAACAAGTAGGATCTAAAAACAAGACAACAGGCAGATAAATATTCATGTGAATCCTGTACAAAAATTTGTAATTTACAAACTTCGAAGGATTCCAATCCCAGTTTATGAGATTATAATTTATTGACATTGTGCTCTGTGTACGTTAGAATTAATTCCCGTGGAGTGTTCTCTAACTTGGTCAGTTCCCATCATGTAGGACTGTTCTCCTCGGCGATACCGTCTCGCTCTTCAGAAAACGCACTTCCGACTTGCGCCATCTGTAAATAACATTAGGATAATTTCGGCAAAAATACGTAAATAGTTGTCCGGGGCAAAGAGAAAGAAAAAAAGGGAAATACATCTTGGCAGCTAGACGGTTAAAACTGGAATTTTTGAGCATGAAGACTATGGGTTAGGCGCCCTACCATTGGCTAATTCCCAATTCGACACTATGTCACCGACAGCAAAATCATCAAAATGTTTTCCAGTTGTTGCTTAGTAGATAAAAACGGGAAACGAAGAGGTTTTGATAATAGCAATAATAGTAACATTAGAGTTTTATAGTTTCACTATTTTTGGGAGAAACTCGCTTAATTGGATAGCAAGTTTGAAAATATAAAAGTAGGCGTGTCTTCCGAAATGATCAATCAGTTATTCTTTGTCGCTAAATGAAACTTAAAGAACTACAGCAATCAAGCCCTGTTGGTTAATGCTCAAATATATATCTATATTTTTTTTAGAAACTTTCACGTCTCTCGGGCAAAATCTTAGAGTAATAGAAATGAACCGATTTCAAAAATGATGGGGTTACCCAGGTGAGTATGATTACTTGGGTTTCTGCAGCGCAAAATGAAGTTTTCTTTGAGAAACCTTAAATATGCTAGCTGTAGCTCACAAGGGAGTGGGACGTTTAATCAGCACGGAAACTAATTTCCCTTCCTACGAATAGCAAGGAGCAGCGCAGTTCTGTTAATCTTACTGGTCGACCGATCTGGTACGGAACCTGTTTGATGCTTTGGAATGGTGGAGAGAAACTGCTGACGAATCTAACATATTTGAATTACTAACCAAATCTTTTGGTTCTAACAAAAACCTGTCTGTAAGGCAACGAACAGTGGCTCAGTAGAAGTCCACCTATTTGGATTAATTATTCTTCCACTGATTTCAGTGGTTAGGTTGGCAGTTTAGATTAAACTGCAAAACGGGTAGACCAGGGGAACAAATCGTCAGAGAGTAGCCATAAACTTGATGCACAAATAAATCAGTGTCATACAGAGTAAGAAGACACTTTACCATAAATAAAGATTTGTGTAACTTACAAGTATTACTAGATCATTGCAAACACAATTTAGCAATGTTTCAGTACTGCTGGCGATGAACGGAGTGTGATAAACTGCGGCATTACTTAGTTGACTCAAAAGCAAACCTTCCCCTTGCAGAAAAATGAGTTGGACGAAACTAGCTTTTAAAGTTAGGCCGTTGCGTCCAGGCAGAGGGCTGTATATTGATTATGGTTTGATTTTTGCTTATTTGTTCATACATCAAAGTGTTTGCATTGTCACCAGAACCTTGATTATATGAAAGGGATGGACCAAGATTCCACTTGTGGGATTAAAAAATGACCGCCCATTGTCCTTAGTTGTGGTCTAAAAATAGATTCTTGATTCATTCAAAACTTTGGTGGTAACCCAAAATCACTGCTGTCGTGTGTAGATTGACTGACTGAGAGGTTCCGGAGAAGCATGGCTGATAAGGGTAATATTTGTTAAAACGGTAGTGACTTTCCGGAAATTGTTGGTTATTCATGCACATAATACAGTTTGCAATACATATTCACGTGAAACTCGGTGAGATTCTAGCATTTCATAATATCTGTACTCCCGGGTTGTTATCCACCTATTTAGCAAAGATAGATTGCTTAGATCCAACTTCCTATTGGGCTCGGAAAAAAGCTTTGCATTCGTACAGGCTTTTTCGTTACGCACCGCTATCTACACATCGTTGTGGAAAATCAAATAAGCTTTGCTGCGGTTGGGCCTAGATAGTTTGTCTCTGGGGCTGAATGCTCCGTGTAACCGTTGAACCTGTAGGTGTACTACCGACTTTTTACTCTACCGGTAATAAACGCAAATTTTGAAAAGTAAACCAAATGGAGGCATGTCCAACTATCGGGTATGGCATTTAGTCGGAGCAAGAAGAATCATCACAGCAGGTTGGGTTCAAATGTTTTTCATCATCCTTTTAACTGCCTACAAACATTCACATCAGTAATTGGACAGTGGAGTGGTAAATCTTAACATGTTCAGTTAATCGGACGATATGAAGCCAGTTATAAATAAATGGGGCAGACAGTGAGTACAAAGAATAAAGTTGCTGATCGAGACCACTGTAAAAAGGCAAGCTATCCATAAATTTCAGCTGTTTGCTAAAGTTGTTATTCTAGTCTTGCGGTCGTAATGTTTGGGTGTGAAAATTGGGACTTCTGGCCTGACTACTACCGTTCACTTTCTTATTCGGCGTTAAATCATGTGGTCCTTGCCGCTTCTCAGTAATACTTTGTGGTTTGTTTATTACAAAAAGTAATTAAAGGATTATTCAGCTTAATTATTTGTGATATTCTACCGGCAATGCCTCAAAAAATCACAACGAACGTGCAGTCTCCTAACATGAAAAGATAACACGAAACGTTTGGGTTCAAGTTTTCCTATGGTGATGCATGTCCTTGCTGTCATGAAAGTTCTGAAGGAAACTGGATGGGCAGGTTCGTGCGTTCGTCGAGTTAGCGACTGATCGACCGGCATTTCCTAATATGATATGTACATTAGTGCTGAATTTCCGGAGTTATTCACCTCCGCAAAGTCCACCGGTTTCCACCGGTCGATTCTTTCTTGCAGTCCAGTTTAGGATATGCACAGACCTAAATATACTGGCACTTGGTTTGTTTTCTTGCGCATATCTTGTTAATTTACCTCTCTCTGTCGCTGGATTATGCAACTTACAGCTATGAACAGGAATATACGATTATAAAGTATGCACATGTATTCATATACTACGACTAAACTAGAAATACACCTGCAAGGTTGGATATCCGTTGAATATTGGTCACCAGATATCTACAAATAACGTAAGGTTCGTTCTTTTCATCTTACCATCGTGGTCAATCTAAGCTGAGGATGGACTAATTTGAAGTCATATCCAATGAATCTGTCTACTGAATGCTTCTGCAAATCAAGAACTCCGTTTTCCCACCCATATATATGCGTCTTCAGAATGCAGTTAGTATCCTCAACAGCAAGCCTGGCATCTTCTAGTTCAACAGCCTGTAGAGTAATCATAAGTAAGATTGGTTGTTAATTTCTATCTGATTACCTATACCAACTATACCCCTAGAGTAAATATTAATTTAGAGAAGTGCCGGGATGGGTAGACGTAATATCGCCGGAGGCATGCGAATGGTTTTGTAGTTGCTGCCGCCTGTCGGCCATGCGTACGTAGTACTTCGCTGTCTAAAGATTCTTCCACCTGCTCATTCAGAAGATGTATACCTTACCGGAATGTAATTTTTACCGTCATATATATATGCAATAACTCAGCAGGAAGCTGAAACAAACCTCAAGTAAAAGGAAATGTTACTTAACCAGCTCATACGCCACACGACAGACAGAAGTAAATAAAAGAGAAATCAGAAGTCGGCTTAAGAATTTCGATCATGGATACGTATAACTTCTCAGTCGTTTAGACTTCGGAAACAGCATCTATGAACGATTGGCTTGAGAGGAGCGTCAGATTTTAAGATCAGAATATTTCCCCACATTTGTTCCTTTCCTAATCCATTTTGTCGTGTATTAATTAAAAAACATTAGCGAATTGTATGTGTTTTATAGTTAATGAGATTATTGATCAATATTCTAATCACCAGTTTTGTGAAAAGGAATCGTGTGAGCAGCAAGAGGTGTATATTTGCTCCATTCGGGAACGGTGACGAGATGGGTGTCGTCAGGTCTTTGTCTACTAGTACCTTAATCAAACAGTCGGTCTGTCGTTTAGTGAACACCCAAGATAAGAATAATTCCAGTGACTTCCGTGAACACTTGTTTCTCGTGCGTTAAATCTAGTCCGGCTAAAAAAGCATTAGAATAAACCAGTCTTCGTTTGTGAAAAATTAAAGCAGTGTGCTGAGACTAACAAGCATTTCCAGGATGTATTAAATGTCATTTCTTGGAAGGGCGATTAACGTCCCAGGACTATTCTAGCATGCGAATGTCTAACACCAGTTCAATGGCTTTTGTTCACTTTCACCTTAAGATGATATAGAAACATCTGTTTACTTTACAGCAATATGGAGTAAGCTACGGGATGCTGACGACTGGAATCTGTCAGACGAAGCTAACAGACAAGGGTAGGGATCGGGTTTGAATGAAGAAACAAGGTCTCATTGTCAGCTGTAAACACTAAGATAAAGCGAATATTGGTAACAGTTAAGACGGAAATGCAGATAAATGTCTTAATTCCCTTTTATAATTTTGTATACCTATGATGTCTGAGAAAACTTACTGAAGGTTGAAAGCTTCTGTAGTCTTTGCTGCTATCTAAAGTGCTATTAACTAGAGCTAAAACCGAAAAGAATCATCCCGAATTAAGAATTCACTAGTGTGTGGGCTAGACGGTAACCACGGTAAGGAAACTAGCTTGGATAGGGGACTGTCAGTTTATTGAGCGATTCTTCTAGTAACATGGTTCCAAATATCCGTCGTACCCTCGAAGTAAGTGTGAGTAGGGGAAATACGAAACTAAAGGTCAACACTCACTTACTGAGAGCCAATAACTGACATTTTGTAATCATTGGACGAGCTGGACATCAACTGAATATAACTGTCTCACTAGTGTGACCGGATGTCTAGCGCCTAAATGGAACTAGTTAAAGGACGTAGGATTTTCCTGGTTGGTTGCACTGTAGGTTTACGCAGATAGATTATTCTGGAGGGAGCTGACGACATTAGAAATGGCCGATTGGTAAAACGATTGAACATATTCGAGCTAGTGACATTAATGTGCAGCAGAGTGATATACGCGTAATATGAAAGAGGTACTTTTATTCGAACAATAACCAAAAAGAAATGAGGAATGTCCAAAGTTTCAGGAAAATTGTATACTTAACTAGAATTTTATACTATTTCTTCGATATAGCGCGATTCATCGAACAATTAATGTTACTCTAACCAATACCTAAATATTGCCACCAAATTACAAGATCAGCTTTATATTGAAAGAATATATAGACCTCAACTGTACTCTTTATCAAAAAAGACAGTGGACTTTAAGACAATGCATAAAAAGGAGTTTGAGGCTGAGGAGGGATAAAGTGTTCTTGAGTGAAGAGCCAGGTGGGGTACAGGTATCTAACGTTTGGCTAAACGTCGAAGGTTTGTTTGACAGGTCTTTTGTACACCTTGTGTAAAATGTTTTTGCCGGTCTACATTAGCACAATGCCGAACCTTGTTTTTGTATGTTTGGAGTCAGGTGAAGCAGGTAAGTTTAGCTATCTAGATTTTTGCTTTTCACAAGTTCTCTTATTTTGGAAGAAGTGTCTTTCCATGTAAAAGAATGCTCTATTTGGGTGTGGGGATGCCATGGCGGGGATATTAAATCTCCTCATTGATTGCATGTCGAGTTTTTTCTTGTAACATTAATATCCTTTCTACTGCGCAGTTTCTAAACATGGCTGTTGTGAACAGCAGATGCTTCACGGATATCCCCGTTCGAACACCGGTTTGCTTGCATTTTGTAAAGAACATAATCGGAGAATTTTATTAAAAATCTTGATGCTGGGCTTGCAGTTATAGAGCTTAGGCAATCAAACAAAACCTGAGTTTAAATAGGTTAATTTGGTTGCGGCATGTTTTCCTCATGCACGTATGCGATGTTATTTGAGGCAGATAATGGCTCGAAGACTGGTGCAAGCGGTCAGTTCATGACAGAGCATAAGGCAGTGAAGGCTTTAAACAGTATGCTGGCTCGAGTGGGTGGAATTAGATTACTGTATTGGAGTCCAAAAGATCCCTGGAGCAAGAGCTTAACCAGGTAGCTAAACGCCACAGTCAATGGAGTTAATGCATTGGAAATGGTTTTGCTTTTTAGCGTTCCTTCTTCCTTATGACAGCTTGATTATTCTTCTGTTATTCGACTCGGTGGAGTACCGATCAAAACAATAGCTAGTTAATGAACAATTAATAATGCTACCAAGGGAATGTGAAATTGGATCAAGCAGTCCATCAGTAGTTGAGTAGAGTGAAATAGCTTCATAATAATAGATTTAAAAGTAACTAGCTACTCTGGGACTCAATTGTGCAAACAGTTGGAGTACAGGTTCTCAAACGTGCCGAAAGTATTGCTTCTTCTGAGGTGTTTGCCCGGAAGTTTTAGATAGCTGGCGTTAAAAAATGTCTTTGCCAGACGATCGTCAATCCTAAGGTTGCTTATAGTATGTCAAGAAGTCAAAAGTGAACCACCTTTTTATTATCCAATATCATTTTCTCTGTCAAACAAAGCATCCAGACGTGCATTAATGAAGAAGATCGAGAAAGAACAGGAATTGTTTTTCCAGCTTTTTTGATCAGCCACGGGTGTGAAAATGAGCCACAGAGAAGAGATAAGAATAGCACACTTGAGATATTTTATAGGTGACGCCTCAGGGAAATAAGACAACATCCATCGACAAAATAACTAGGGACTGATTCAATAGAAACAACATTTTTACTTTTCTACGTATCTATCAATCTGCATGCAGCTCATGTGTCATTGGAACCTCGGAGAAAGAGAGCAATTGACGAGAGAGAAGTGGGGAAAAGAAGAATTTTGTGTAGTGCCTTAAATAAATGATAGCTCTTCTGTTGTCCTCATCCAATCTTCAGTTGCCCATCGTGATACGCTATTCGCCACAGCTTGTCGTACCACTCGGTTGCCCAAACCAAAGTATCTGAGTGACTCAGGAGACTCTACCGCTGGCCCATAAATACGGTGTCTAACCTAAAAAGCTAGAGGGCAATCAGAAGGTTTCGTAAGAAAGTGGGAAAGAGTAGTAGGCTACTTATTTTATGCGTCAGTGGAATGGGACTAAATACCCTTGGGTGTCCAAAGCACCCTTCTGCAGCAGATGCACATGACTTAAGGCATTAGGCTTTGTAGGCCGTACTTAGTTGGTCTGAATTCAAAGTTAAGGCTTCGCCTATAAATCAAATGCCAGAGATCAGTCAACCAAATAGGAGCGCCGAGGTTTCGTTCTGAAGCTCTCACCTAATTGAGAATGTTACGGCAACAAGAAAGATAGGCTCAGGAACTCTCTATTAGAAGATGCCTGAGACCAAAGACCAGTTGAAGCCATTTCGAGTGTCTCTGAAGACTAGTTGGCAGCTGAGGTCTATGGGACCCAAGATTGCCCATCCTGAGTTATTTGATGGGATACAACGTCGTTCCGACTTCAATTTGGCTAGACAAAAGCCTTATATCGAGCTATGTTTAGAATGATTCTTCCCGTTTGACGGTTACCTAAAGAGTGAGTTAGTTACTTTCAATAATGAAAGTCACTTCGAGTCGCAGAAAATCATATGGCATCCTGTTTTATCTTAATTCCGACCAGAGGTTCCCGCTGCTGAAGATGTCAACGGATCGAATAAGATATCTAACTCATGAGCCTTTAGTATAGAAATTGTTCAGATTGCACTAACTGCTGGAAATTACGTTAAAATTTCTCACTTAAAACCTCTTCAATGCCGACATTCACAGTAGTCGACTGGAAGAACCGTACGCAAATCTTGTTCTGGTTTGTTGATATAGTTTAATTAGAACTAAACATTGCTTACTTTGAATCCGTAAGCTACAGTCTAGTGAGAATTAGCCATCAACTCTCAAAAAATCCCGATAGAACATAGTCAACCTTCCCTAAACATCGAGACCATAGACTGAACCACTCACAGTATAGACCTGAACGTCCACCGGAAAATGTTGGGACGAAACTCATGCATGTGATGGCGTACTAAGTGAACTGGGAAAAATTGACCTAAGAGCCATCTGTCTTATCAATAAAAGTTATCTGGACGATGTGTTAGAGTCACAAAATGCTGCCGTTGTGTTTGTCAACCAGAATGCTGTTTTAGTAACTCGTCCAGGAGCAGGGAATACAGCATTTCACTCCACCCTGGCACACTATCTGGTATAGGCGATGTATCCTGATCGTGCTTTAAAGAAATGTTTATATCCAATGCTGTAATGGCTCAGCTGACCAACACAAATTTCATCCCCAAAGTTGGTAGGTTCCACAAGACCTGCAGAAGTTAGATTTGACTAACGACTATTCGAGAAATTGAACTCCGTCATATTATCCCGTTTCCAGTGGTTACACTGTTGTAAATTCCAAACCGAAAAACTAATAGGTGTTAGGCATGCAGCGCAACTTGAGAACTTTCTCCGTTAGAATAGAGGGGGTGCCGCTCAAATTGCCATGACGTTTTAATAACATAGTAATGATCCAATTCAAATAGTTACCTGTGTGACAACTGTCGCATCTGGAGGTTCATCAAAAGAAGACTCGCTTTTTGATTTTGCTTTTCTTGCCCATAATCGTCTTGTTCTTCGTCGACGGTGGGTACGACTCTGGTATTCATCCGCCATCAAGGCCTCATACTTATCCGTACCTAACGAGATGTCACAACACATCAGACCACCTTGAACAGTGATCAAACAATCCAAGCCTTCAAAGTACAGGCGAGACCCACGTGTTTGTTTAAATGCTTGTTCAATTTTGGCTTCGGCTTCAGACGCTCCACGTCGTTCAGCCAAACGGTTCTGCATAAGCTCATATTTCCACAATGGCATCACATTAGATCCTTGAAAATTGACGTGTAACCGGTGAATACTTCGCATTGGATCACGATAGAAGTACGTTGATTCTGGCAACGCTAATAGTAATGGACGTCCGGTTATGCGAGATTTCTCTCTTATGTAAACCATTTTATCCTCCGTCTGTACGGCCACTGTTTCTTTAATTTCCACGCGAGTTAAATTTATGTCATCCATATCGAACGTCACTTGCATAAGATCGTAACCACACCGGACTATGACCACTCCCTTGTTTTTTCTCGACTCTGATGTTGGCATGTTTAGTTTGGCCATGCGTTCCAGAATGTCCAAACTCACAGGCAGTTTCATCTGGGATATGTGCATTGTTGTGCATTTGACTCGAAATAATATTTCTTTGTACCGAAAAAATATGGTTCCAGCATCCTGGATCTTAGATGCCTCACTAATCGAGCGTTTGCGTGTAGGAGGTACCTCATCTGTGTACACACGAAGTGGGGGCAAGGCATATTTATAAGTTTTTGGTTGATTATTTTCAACACTGACTGCGTATTTTTGTCGAACATAAAAAGAGGAAACTTCATTCTTAGGACTTTGTGTCCGGTACTCATAATGAGGCGGTTGGACTTTCTTATCGTTTGCTGGTTGAATACAATACCGTTCTCCAATGTACAGCGGTGAGAAAGAGATATTTTTCGTATAGAATTCCAACTGGTACATTGTACCTGACTGTTTGATTATGTAGACGACACTTCGAGGCAATTCAGCGTTCTCAGCTGTTTCTTGACCTGAATAAGACAACGGCGTTTGTTTACTTTTCGCGCATACCGGCACCAATTTGGGAGGATCAAATACGTGTCTAGCGTACGAATTTCCCTGAGGGGGTTTAACTGTTTCACGTTTCCCCTCGACTGATTTATTCACATTTGAGCTTTCCAGATTATAACGAACTGATGAGAGCATACCATCGTTGCATTCCCCATCTGCTTTGGTTCGATGTTTTAACACGCGAATTTGTTTTACACCAGTACTCGAAATTGGATATGGCTTATTCTCTCGGATAATTTCTTCCGATGGTCCGGTTGATTGTGTATCATTTTGGCCCGATCGAGGAGTCACATTTTCATCCCTCATCTGCTCCGACACAAACGAATCTGTGCAGGGTCTTGGGAGTTCCGGAGACAGGATGTTGCATGTGTTTGCATCTCGGTTCTCTGTCACTGTGGTCTTTGCTGAAGGCTCATCACGATTTTGATGTACACTGCCTGGCAAAAGTGTAGGGCAGCAAGACAGATCATTAGTGATATCAATCTCCGGCAACGTAAAGCAGTCTATAGTGTCATTTTGGTCGTGTTCCTCCGGATAAAGTTGTTTGTTTGGTGGGCTTATACAATCCAAGAGATTTTTGGAAATAGAACGTTGATCCATAAATTCAACAAATTTACGGACAGTTTTTCACGGGATCCGCAAAGTTCGTGTGAGAAGCCGGAAAATTCGAACCAGCTGAAAGTCGATATGATTGGTAGTCATGTGATTTTCACAGTCTACACCTGAAAAGAAGCATGCAGCCACTTCTTTCTATCGTCTTGTTGATCTAGGGCAAGTAAGCTCAGACAAGTGAACCCTAAACCATTCGATATAACGAACGGTCACCAGTTCACTCCCACAGCTGAGGTCAGGGTAAAACTGTCTCTAAATGGGAGGATCGTTTGTTCTGCTGGTGAATTTTCCTGATTTAGTTGAAATGCATGTTGCTAGTTCAGTTTTTCCACAAAAAACCAATGATGCTTCTCCCATTTGCTCTTAAGCCATAGTTATTGGTGGTTCTTCTCCATGTTTATCAAACATCAGTCAGAATTTAGGGTTGAGTTCGCAAAGACTTGGGTTCCATTTGAACAAAATAGAAATAATTTTACTTATCGGTCATGCAACAAAAATTAAAATCATGCGGAACTGATCAGAGCTGCATTAGCTTCGGCCGTCGTTTGTTGTCCTTAATTCACTGACAAGCCAAGCATAAGAAGGCATCAAATTATTACCACACCTATTTGCTCATTCTGAATATACGACTTACTTGAGAACTTATTACGGTCGGACCCTAAAAGGAACCAGTTAGCCAAGTAGTTAAACAGATTAAAAATGCTTATTTGCCACTGTGCGGTTTGCTTACTTTTAAAGTTAACCGTCTCCGGAACATACTGGAATACCTCTTTTACCAATATTATGAAGGTTCTAAATTTGCGAGGCAAAATACAGTAACGATTTAGTAAGGCCAGTTAAACTTGAGTGACGCCGGCTGTCGTAGCAAACACGTCTGGACATAAAGAATGAAATACCAAGAAAGCAGGAAATTTTCATAATTTTCTTTGGCAGGTTCTCTCAGTTTGCACTCACAAATACCAACAATTTCTCTTTTCCGAGAGGGTATTCTAACCAGAACTGTACATGTATTTGTGGGCCGAAGTCAACTATTTAGTAATTGGGATATTTTACACCTACTGGGGTTTGGCGATAGTTGTTGATCATGAACGGGACACTTTCCACTTAGGAAGGATCTTGATTTACTTCATAGTTGATCTTGCGTTAAGATCATTCAAGTGCGACGCGTTAGTCGCTTATGTTGTTATCGTGACAGTAAAAGGATGGGGTATTTCGGTATCACATTGAGGGGAATAATGAACAGAATAAAAAATCTTGCTCAGTTTGCATTTGTATATTTAGGCACATCTAGCGTTTTAAGCAAAACAAAGATCGTCCCTTGCAAAACATTAAACGAATAAACTGTCAGACGCTTCTCTTTTGCGAGAAATTAGTCGTACCAGACAGTGAGTTTGGTGCTATCAATGTTAGTTTCTTTAGTCCCGAGAGTGGTACCATTAGTATTTCTGACAGTCTTGTTCAAACAGAGAAGAATATTTAAATGCTGCTAGTGCTAGCAGATGTGGAGCGTGGAATAATCACACATCAGTTGGAAATGCTGGGTGTTTTTATTCGACTACCGGTTAACTTATGCTGATGATTGCACAACAAGTGGTGAGCTGTAAAACGCTTGCAAAAAGGACATTTCAGGCAGAAAATTCTCCGAAAAAGTTGCATCACTCTCGTACATTTATCCAAATTGTCCACCCTAGGACGAAAAAACGAGATTTCTTTTCAATAGATCAAAACAGCATCCAATACATATGGAAAAATGGCCTGATATTCGCGAAGTCCTAATCAAATGGGCAACAATAATGGTAGCTTCTCTGAACACTGCTTCGGGTTGTAATCCATTAGAATCCAGTAAGCATTATTTTAAGCACAGCGATTATTCCTAGACTGATATAATTCGTGCGAAACGTGCCGTGTTCAAGAATGTTTCAAATAAAAACATACCACAGCACGAATCTTGATATTAACCAGATTATTCTTCATGTCCTGATGCAATGATTCCGTAAGCTACCTACGCAACGGTTAATGAAGTCCAAGCTCTGGAGCATCTGACGCATCAGATAAGAACATTTTTGTGGGGATCTTCCGCACCACAAAAGTTACTGGTGTGTCCATAGATTACCAAAGTTAATCGATGGTGAAGTTCTATCAACGCTTGCCTCAGTGTTATGAATAAATCTCATTTCAGTCATTCTAAAGCTTTCGTAGTGGGTCACCGTTGAGATATGCAGACGGTGTTGAACTGGGATAGTGATTAAAGTTCTAGCATATTTCCTGGCTAGTTAACAACAAATAGTACAGCTTATCGTCTTGGAACTTCAAGAATTCTCACTGAATAAAAGTAATATGGAAGCGACTATTTTGTTCACTACTCTATGGCATGCAAAAGCGGAAAGTACTTATATGACACATGCTGCGTGACAACGAGACTGTACCTTGACGTTGTGTGATGGCTAGCATATCTCCTTACCCACCGGGCTACATAGAATGGCTTATCTCAAGCCGAAGATCCAATCATGCCTGCAACGTCAATGGGTAGGGGCCTGACGAAGTAGTCTTCTGGCTTATGGGTCTCCGGTCGCTGAGTTGATCTGAGTTGGGCAGGGCTCCAGTGAGAAGGATCGGGACGAATAGATCAGTCGAAAGTTAGATGGGCATCCTTGTGGAATGAATAATGTTAAAAACAGCATTGTTGGTGTTAACATATACATCAGGTCGCAATAACCACATACTATGACGCATTGATTTTTGATACAACCTTACGTTATTGCTGTGCCGATAGATGGGTTCTACTCAGCTATATACCCGCCTCTGCTTGGTCATTCTTGGTACAGACCAAAGCTTTGTTGAAGGAACCCCAGTAGTGTTCTGCTGCTTGTAGTGAACGCGCCTGGAATATCCCTCCATCATGCATGATTTACAAGTTACAAATATATTCAACTGCGTCGGTCGTCGCAACGGTCTTTTCGATCTACTTGTGTAGTAAGTAGTTTGTAGTCCACTGGCTCACATTTTCTCAAGCATACGTCATCTCTATGAATCTCGATTCCATTCAATGGACACACTCTCTCGTAGGGGTAGCGACGCATGCATGTTAAGCTCTGACAGTGGGACTCACTTTCGATTTGTTTTGCTGCGATACAGTGAAACCACAACTCAGGATTGGTAGAGTATCTTATTAACTGGCCTAATATCTCGTTCAGAATATCTCCTGTTGATTTTCAGGGACGATGTTCAAGCTGGGTCAAGTGGTGTAGGATAGTTCTTAGTTGAGAAGGGGCTTGAGCGCGCTTTGGGACCTGGATTGTCCAGGCAACAGGACGCCTTTTGCCGTGCGGACTGAGGCTCAGTCGGTGTGCAGTAGGACTAGTATGCCGTTTAGCAGTATTGTCTCTCGGCCCTCGCCTCACAGAAGTGCCCTGCACTCAAAAGAAACGTTTTACGAGCAACTACGTAATTTGTTTCGAAATAATAAAGCTCTACATTGTAGAGACGGCAGGTGATTTCTTGCCAGGTTGGAAATGAGTGATCGAATGTTCTGCATAGTGGCGCTGCATCTTTCGTGCTCGCGAAAGATACGGAGACATACTTCTTCCAATTTGTGCCACAATAACTTTATCTTGTCCCAGACAAGGTTCGACACAGCGACATGATGCTCCAACTCGACGGGTAGTCTGAGTCAGATCGACCAGATCGCAGCAAGCTACCGTTTCTTGTTCGCGGGTTCTGTCCAGATCTCTAGATCGTACTGGACCACATACGTCGATTCGGACCATGTGTTCGTTTTAATGCGATTTTTGCTTCAGCTCATGGCACATCGCGACAGCACACAGCCCGATTGGCGTTGAACGCCTATCCTGATTCGGGCTGTTCGCAACAGCTTATGAACAAAAACATAACTGACGAACTACAAACTTCGACGGGCAGCAATTCCGACCCCGCTGGGACGATCAGCATGGCGTGCATTGCAGCAGGTTTGCTGTGGTCATAGATCTAGCGTTCGTCAAAGATATCTGGGTTCCAAGGGTGCTTGGCTTGTGGAACAGAAACCATACCTCCCTAACTGGCACAGGGTGCATAAATGCGTGACAGCTGCAGCGTCGATCAAGATTAACCTGGAGATGATCGTGAAACTGGTTGGGTTAAGGTAGCTGAAGATATGGAAGTAGCGGCCGCTTCCAGATACAGTCACAAGGGACTGTTTAGCTTAATACGTGGACACCGCACGGGCGGGCGAACTTCGTTAGTGAAGGTCGTGTACATGAATGGAGAGTTGATCCATGGCAAACGACAAAGGCTGAACCATTGTGCTACTGAGCACTTCAAGAATCGTTTAGGTTTGGCCCCGGCGCTACTATTTAGGCCGACGTCTGCGGCTGCGAATTCTTGGGAGGTGTCTTTTGACCTCCCCACCCGCCCAAACGAAAATGGAAGTAGAGTCGAATATTCGACTTCTGAACAGGAGAAAATCAGCCAGTTCCGATGGAACTTTCCCAGGTTCTTTCAAGTTCGGTGAGGAGTCTGTGAAATACCATTTTAACTTCCTTGCGTGTGATACTGGCGAGGGACGTATTCTGTTGTCCTTGGGTGAGTCACTTGTTGTACCCATCATTATGAATGACATACGGAGTGACTGTGGCAATCATCATGTGGGATTTAGTTTATTCGACAATTAACTAGGTCGTAGCTTCCGATAATTGTGCCTCGGTGACGATTATTGTTCGCGAAAGTGACATCCGCGAACAGCAGGTCGGATTTCGTCCACGTCGAGATTGCATCGACCGAATTCAAATCTTCGGCGTTATCGATACGCGTCACCACACGCGGACAACGGATCTGTATTTTCTCGGACTTGAGGGCGGCTTTCATTCAGTGGATTGGATAGCGCTATTCAATGCTCTCCACCGTAAGGGTATGCCAGTGCAAAGCATTGCATTTGCTTATCTGTGGTCGCGTGAAGAGTATACCGTAAACTATCCAGTTCACTCAAAACGATTAGCGGTATTCAACAAAGGTGTCTTATCTCTCTGTTCTTGTTCAACTTCGTCATGGACGAGGTAATGGAAGGATTTGCCTTTAGGAGAGTTCTCCAGGATGTATGAGTCGAAACTGTGAATGCGGGGAAGCGTATTGTGAGATTACGCGACGGCGTCGTTTGCTGTCGAATCCGCGAACATGGAACAAGTGCAATAGGACAGGACTCCCGACGTCGATCTCGTATCTCGTTCGCGTGGTCTTGCACCTTCCAAAGTGTGAGTCCGAATGATACTGGATGGAGAGCAACTAAAGATTGTGCACCGTCTCTGACCTCTCACAGCTGCGTGGCTCGAACGTTGGTAGGTGGCAAAGTAGAGGTAAACCACGCTTATGCAAGGGGCTCGAGCAGCTTACGCTGGACTGAGACTTGTGGTGTCGGCCAGAGTACTTGTACTTGAAGATGAGAGGTCGCGTGTAGCGTGGACGCGTGAGCTCATTTGTTGTATGGTTGCGAGACATGGAGTATGAGTGTGGGAGATGTTCGGTCGGTTAGGAGTTTTCACTACGGTGTCTAGTCGCGAGTATCCGCTGAGATTGCATGAGGTGCGGTTAGTAATCTTCAAGGGGTCAGAAATCTAGTATCCTTTGTGGCTGTGCGCCCGATTCTACGAGGGTGATAAGCCTTATCCTATATGAGAAACTTAGTAAGACGTTGGTTGGTACGGTGTTGCGGCGGTATACACCATACACTCGATCTACCTGTTACGAAAGACCGTATACTATGCTCTTGCGATTCCTCGACGGACGCGTGTGGGACGGCAGAACGCAGTGGGCTGGTGCGGGACGGATCACGAAGAGGGGAGAGGGTCAGCACTGGATTGAGAAATGCACACTTAACTTACGATAAAGTAAATGTCTCCGTCTTCGTGGTTTGGTGTCGAAAGGACCCGTCAACTGCCGGGTGGAGACATTGAAGGATAGGCAGTGAACCGTGAACATTGCGTCTGTAGGTCATTTTCTGTCGAATCAGAGATTGATTGAACACGTGGGTTTGTACAGTTAGCTGTGTTCCGTGTGTTGGCTGCCGCAGCACCTCTTCTTTTTCCACCTCTTGGGAAGTGCACCCATCTTCCGCGCTTTAGATATGTGTGTGCGCCGGGCATATGTCTACGCCTCGAGATGGAGGAGGCGGATCAGCTCATGTGACTCGGTACGAGGAGATGCTTCTCTGGCTTGAGACCGCTGTGTGTGTGATGTAGATGTGACAGTGAGAAGTGTCGCAGCGACGAAATGCGACGGAGCGCACGACGTAACTGTTACTCGAGTGGTCGTTCTTTTCGAGTTTCTGGATTATTGAGATACGAGAGATCGTCCTCGAAAGGCTTAGAATGTGGAGGATACTAAGTGGCGCCTATCGTGGCGAGACTCGTTGGAGATGGTGTGTGGGTGTTACTCTGGTGTTGGGTTCTAGCAGTACGAGAGGCTATAGCGCGAGGGATCACGTGCGCGGACAGCGGGACGGAAAGTAGCGAGAAATTCGGGCGTCAAACTGAGGTAAATAATTTCTAGTTCGTGGCGCATTCATTCAGCTACCTAAAGAATTCCCTGTTCAAAGTACAGTTTTAAATGAACCCGCCCAGAAAAGAAGTTAACCGAGAGCTCTCGGTGTCCAGTCTCTGCATGAGGCGAAGTCTGTAGTGTTCACCAAAAGCTGACCTGACGGGTGTACTTATTCTCCTCGAACAATGGGGACCGAACCATCAAGAACACGATCGAGAATTAAATTTCATCGGCCGTGTTAGGTTGGCTAGCTGAGTTAGGAGCGAAAAGTCCTACCCCTATTGATAGTCACTTTACTCACCAACAGATCTCAACTAGCGACTTTTACATCCATTTGCTCTTGGTTTTAACTCTTTAGTTTTGTTTATCCCCTCCTAACGCTACTTTATTCACTACCGTCCGCGAAACCAACCTCTTTGATCAGGTTTTGATCTCGCTGCTTTCTTCTATGTGATGTGAATTTGCGGAAATTCTCCAAGGGATGATTTGTATGGCCCGGGAACTCATCTCTGG
>LUCM01000929.1:6482-24297 GCA_008360955.1 Fasciolopsis buskii | reverse complement strand
ATCTACTCGTATCTATCGGTAATCTATCTATCTATCTTTATCTACTTCATATCTATCTATCTAATCTATCGTATATATCTATTCTATCTGCTGTTATGCTATCTTATCGAGTCTATTTACTATATATATATAATATCTGTCAATCTATCTATCTAGTCTATCTATCTAATCTATTCATGTATATCTATCCTATTCTATCCTATTCTTATCTATCTGATCATATCATATATCGTAATCTATCTATCTATCTATCCTATCTATCTATCTATCTATCGATCTATCTGTCTATCTATTCTATCGATTCTATTACTATATATATATACTGTCAATCTATCTATCTATCTATCTATCTATCTATACAGTGTATCTATCCATATATCTATCTATCTATCTAATGCTATCTATCAATATCAGTCTACTCTATCTATCTAGTCATATCTATCATCATCTATCGTATCTATCTATCTATCGATCTATCGATCATATCTATGCATAAAATTTAATTTAACAACTCATCCATCTATCGATCTGTCCAATCTATCTATCTATCTACTGTATCTATCTATCATATTCTATCATATCGTATCGTCATCTATCTATCTATCTATTCTATCTATCTATCTATCTATCATATCTATCTATCTATCTATCATCATCTATCTATCATATCTATCTATCTATTTATCTATCTATCTTTCTATCCTATCTATTTATCTATCAATCTATATAGTCGATTAATCTATCTATCTATCTATCTATTCTCGTCAATCTATCAATTTTTAGTATTTATCATCTTATTTCGCCTACAATATATTTCTCTCTCTATGATGTATCTGTCAATTAATATCTATCTATCTAATCATAGTTATCGGAATCATACTATATCTATCCCTATTAGATTTATTACTTTTATCTTCACTCTATGTCTATTGTATCTTATCTATACTTTAGTCTCACCTTTCATTTCTACTTCGGAGTTCCTTTGTATCTTTATCATCTATCTGATTCTATATCTATCTATCAACCTACCTATCTATGATATCTATAAAAATTCAACTCTCTTTGTCTATTCTTTATATCTATCATCTATCCTCATCTATCTATCTATCATCTATCATCTATCGAGTATCATATCTAATCTCCGTTGATGTATCTATCTTATCTATCTATCTTATCTATCTAGCATAATCCATCTATCTTATCTATCTAACATATTATAGTCTATCTATCTCATCGTAGTCTATCTATCTATCTTATCATATACTATCTAATCTATCTATCTTATCGTGATGCTATGCTATCTAATCCTACTCTATCTATCAATCTATCTATCTTAATCTATTCCATGAGACTCGCATCAATCGTATCTTCTAATAATATATTATTCTTCTATCCTATCCTATCTATCTATCTATCTATCTATCTATCTATCTATCCTATCTATCTAATTCCTTCTATCTATCTATGCTATCTATCTATATCTATCTAGTCTATCTAGTCTATCTATCTATTGATCTCCCTGTCTATCAGTCTTATGCTATCGATCTAGCCTATATATATATCAATCTAATCTATCTTATCCGTATCTATATCTATCTATCTATCTATCATCAATCGACTCTATCATTCTATCCATATTATACGATCATATCTATCGTATCTCACATTATATTATCTATCTCTCATATCTATCTATCTATGTACTATCTAATCTATCTATCTATCTATCGAATCAATCTTATCTATCTATCTATCGATCTAGATCTCTATATATTCTATCTATCTATGTATCTTTATATGTATTTATCTATCTATATCAATCTCTCTCAGATAGATAGATAGATAGATAGATAGATAGATCGATAGATAGATAGATAGAAAAATCACTGCTCACCCGATGTTTTCCTCTAGACTCGAGCAATATCTCGGCGACACCGGTGGTCAAATACAGAAATCGCCAGGCATCCTCAACACGGATGAGCCAAGTCTCGAAACCTTAAGGTGGAACACTGCAAACCGTGGCGTAGTACACACTTTCCTTGAGGGAAATCCGAATGTCATGGTGATGCCCCAAGTGTAGTCGGTTTGCAAGAGCTGTTGTGACTTTCGGAATTCCTGATGTGTCCTGTGACCCATTACTATCCTCAGGTGTGATCAGACTCCCAAGTTACTTGAAGCTATTGATTAACTCTAACCGGTCACCGCAAAGTGTAGGTGGAGACAGGCTCCAGCCGATCTTGAAGAAGTACCTTGTATTTTGAACGTGCAAAGCATACATGGTGCCTCAATTCTTGAACAAACGATGCGACAATGTAGACCTATTAATAGAGTCAGAGGCTGCTCGAATGTCCAAGAATATGATGATCACTGGTCTTTAGAAAGCAGAACTGTACTCTAACAGATGCCTCAAGGAAAAGATTTGATCGACGCATCAACGATCAGCACTGAACCTAGCCTGTTCTTCAAGAGTTCGCTCTTCACGCGTGTTGTACAACGTGCGAAGAATGACGGACGAAAGCAGCTTTGAGGCTAATGCCACTATGACTAGACCGGTCACTACGCAAACCCTTTATAAATATATAAACAACAATTGACTAGCTCCGTGAGAAGGCGAATTACTTGTTGGGTCTGTTACAACATGCAACCGGCCGCTTGCCGGAAAAGCTGCGGAAGGGTATGACGCTGAGGGCCAGCTAAACTGAACTTGAAATTGCTCCGCCAAGGGCACAAAATGTCGCAATCGATAGTGGATGGGCGAGCCGTCAGCTTCACAGATTGTCTCGCCCACATACAATGCTTTATTAACGGTAGCTCGAATGAGGTTAAACAACTTGTGGAAATTTCCCATTGGGGCAGCATTTTCCGTCTCCAAAGCTCATTGAGACCACCAGATCTCGCAATCCCTATGTAAGCTCGCATTGAGTTCACGCCTCTTATGAGACATGCTTCACTATACTCGCTACCACCCGGGCTGGATTCGCATGCGCCAAGAAGGCTTACAAACTGAGCAGAAATCCAGGGTGTTACGACGCGACGAGTTAGGCCACACCTCACTAAGCCAGTATAATTCAAGGCAATCTCGATAAGCTCATTGATGTTTTGAGGTGGGGACAATCCTAGCGTTGCAGCCAGTCTGCTTCGAAAGATTGATAAGGGAGTCCAATCAGATAACTTGTTGCAATCTAATCGACGCTGCAGCGTGCGCTTTAGCCTCCACCAAAGCGCTTCGAAACCTTAATGCAAATTAACGTGTACATGGAGTCGAGGATTGTGCTCCAGTACTACCGGCAGCCTTGTAGGCAGTCCTGCTAATTGTGGCTAGCAGCGATGCGGTCAATTTGGGACGAACGCTGACTTGAAGAGGGTGGTTTGCCGGCGATTAGAACGTCTGAAGCTCGTACAAGCGAGAAACATTGGATGGTCGGAGCACAAAGCAAAAAACCCGTTCTCCGTTCTCAGAACGACAAGAATCGAGACTAAAGGGACCTTAGTCGCGCTTCATTCAAGGACAGCCGACCTACTCTGGCGCTCATGTCTTCCGCCAAAATTACAATATCACCCCGCCTTGTTGTGTGCAAGAGATTTTGCAGCTTTTGATGGAAAGTGTCCGTGACTGCAACTGGGCTGCAATCTGTTGGTGCGTATGCTAAGACGAAAAGCAAGTTGCGTCTATCAGACCGAGGACTGATTACTTTACACGAACCTCTAAATCCCACCGCGCACAGCCGGTTGTCGAATGAGATCCAGTCAAGTAGTGCATTCATAGCCCGCTCACTGAGAGGCACACCAAACACCAGCAACATCAGAAGCCACGGCCTGAGAGTTTCCAGTAAGATGCAGATGAAACTTCATGGAACGATTAGATGGGGATGTCAGTCGGATAGCAGAGTTGGAGTTATGAGTGCGAGTTCCTTGGATACAGTAAGACATTTTTTAAGGGATCTTATTAGCAGCCCCAAAGTTGAGCATGGATCACTGGGTGACAAGGTCAATCTTAAGACAGTGTTCTAGATTGGGATACGCTGAGTTGCTTGCTCATTGATTTCTACGCGTTACGGATATTTGGATTCTTAATCAGAGGTCAGCCCGAGCAGTCGAGAGACGAATTCACTAGACTTGGTGGGAGCGCGTAGGCGCAAATCATTGCTTGAGAGGATTTTCAGTCCTTAATTGACGTCAAGCGGAAATACTCGTTACATGAAAAGTTGTGGTTATTTTCCGCTGTAAGCCTATCCGAATCAGAGTTAAACATTCTTGGAGACAGAAACCAAAACGCTGATTAACTACCAGCCGGGAGAGCATGTATATGTGTGTGCATTTGCTACGAGCTCTGTGCCTGATTAGGCGACCTTTATTTAATGATTAGTGTGGAACACCAGCACGGGGAAACATGGAGGCCTTCGGTTTACCCACAAACCTTTATCAGACAGTCGTCAGAAACTTACTTTCCAATGCGTGTCTCTAACCAGAGATTTTCGGAAACTTTGGGTAAGTCTCAGCTACAGGTTATATGCTAAGAGTTACAAAGTTCTGCAACTGATTTGGTATACGCTGCTCAGGAAGCCCAATTTGATTTCACTAACAATTGCACAGAACCGTTCAACGCTCATATAAACATGGCATTCATATTCATTTTCACGCTGGTGGCTCGACTCTGCTACTTTTGGCAGGTTGGCAAAAATAAAGAATGACAATTTACTCGACAAACTTACTGATTAAATAGCATCTCTAGAAACGATTTGCTGCTTATTTATTGCATAGCTTCGGTTTTCAAACAAGATTTAAAATCTCGACATCCAAGCTGAAGACCATAACTATTTTCTGTACACTCCGATCGAGGAAACCTGTAGAATACTTGGTCTCTCTACGCCTCGAGTCGGAGTCAGTTCAAGACACATTGTAGAAACAAGTGGATCCAAGATAAATCATGCCTTACAATGCCTTGTTCACTCGATACAATGTACTCTATCTTCGCATGCGCTTGAGATCACACCAACTAGACCATAGAAATTTTAGTGAATAGTGTATGACCAAGAAAGAAAAAAATATGATCTATAAATGAACTTTAGTATGGAGCCCGGTCACCTTGGCTTTCTCAGTAATTTAGAGCTCGTGGTCAAAGATCGGAACAAAAGATCAGCGCATGTCGTCAGTCAGAGTTTGTGCAATGTTACAAGTACATGTCGCAGTCAATCGATGTACTTTTTCAAAAAATTGTCACAGCAATAAAACATCTCGAAAAGCCTGCTTATTAAGTGCTAAATGAGGAGTATTTACCCTCGTATGCAAAATCCACTAGGACAATTAGCGAATGATAGCACAATGCTTACTCCCTACCACTTCTTCCCTGCAAGCACATTTCCCCGATCGCGATTGGCATATCTTACCGCAGTCTTGCCCCCTCCCGGATCAAATAATGTGTTTTGATCCCGAGGACGTTCATTCCGGGGAGAAGGTTGAGCTGCACAAACTACTAGAAACTTTCGAAAATTACATTTCTACAACTGGTTTTGACGCCGCATTATCCAGAAAAAAAATTGTTGCCTCGGTTGCTACAGACATTAGGGAAGCAGAACGCGACAATTTACGTTGCACCAAGTTTATCTTTCACTGGTAGACCAGAAAGTTAAGGAAGCATGCACTTGGACGGGTTGTTCGGATTAACATTACGCGACATTGCTTGTGCCATTCATGAATCTACAACAACGACAGGGATTTCAGCAACGTAAAGGTCGGTTAGACAAAAGTTGAAAGATAACAGGACTGTTTGCTTCCCTAGGCAGTAAATCATTTCAGTTCGGAATTGTTATGTTTCTACTCACATTTGTTGAAATGCCTTGAGAGGAAGCAGAACACTCTAAAACTTCGTCTGGTTGTCAAATCTGATATGTTCATTGTTTGTTCGTTATTCTACGCGGTGAATTGTTGGTCTAACGAAACCGAGAGACCGAATTGAAGTCTAAAACGAAACACGCCGGGTCCAAATAAGTTCAGGGCCCTAAAGAAGTCGGTAAAAATCTGATGCTGGTGACGATCAATTTTGTCCCCAGATGACACGTGTCCTCAGATAAAAAAAGTATGCGACCATTTGACTATCCCAGTTATCGATGTACCACCATTTCATTGATTGCATTAACAATGCCGAACTGCAGCAAACCCTTAGAATTCTAGGTACGATCAAAACAGTCGTAGTTTCACCCTTGATGATAAATGCTCATTCTGTGAGTGTGATTGCTTAGTTACTCTTGTTAGCCACGGTTTTAATTTCACCCAAGTCTTGTTCAGAGCAGTATCCACTTATAGCATCCAAATCGTTCGAACAGGTACTACAGTTAATTTGCGTCCATAGGACAATCAAAATGCTTATTACGACGGTGAGCTGGAAAGTGGCTTTCGCCGTGGTACTCGTGTTTAGGGAGAATATCCACGGGAACAAATGACTTTCAGCCTTGCTTAACAGATGGAAACATCAACTGCGCACCCATGGAACCGTTTCCTATTTCTTCGTATTTCGGAAGATTTCAGTTTGATAAGGAGATCAAATTTTTGCACATCTGTTCGGCTAATTCTGTATGCGATTGACCTTCGGGGCTTCAGTGGAAAGCGGCCATTCGATGGACCATAACCAAAGAACTGCTTTTTTATCACAGAATTATTGGTATTCGCTCACAACCAAGATCAAGCGCTTACGATTCATAGGTCAAAATTTGGCCTCTGGAGGCAAAACCCAAGTCCATAAAAATCAAGTGTAAAAGGTTAAATGGGACAACCTATTTCAAGGTGATCCGACGGCTTAAACGTCGAATTTGGTGACAAAAATGCTCTCAATATACCTGACAAGCTGCTACGCCATCACACTGACAATATCTCAGTAGTTGATGAACCGACCACTACCCTATAGACACTGAGGGCAAATGAGACCGTATGACACCTGCAACGCTGGTCAAACTGCTAATTATACATATCCTTGGTCTACATCTGCTCCCTCGTCGTTCCGTCAGTCATCTCACGCGCATATGTGCATGCCTTTGAATTGTACCTACCGGTACAGGTAAACATTCCCTTATCCAACCAACCTCCGTGACGAAACACCAAGTGATTTCAGGTCTTTTGCTCGCTTGGCGTTACTCAAGGGCTTGTGATGCACTCGTTCTTGTGAGTTTTTAACTGACTCTTGAGCTGAGGCCAGTGTTCATTTTTCAAACCGCTCAGCACTCACTACTGAGCATGTATTTGCACTATTTGCACTATTCTTGTCCCGATTTTTATTGCATACTGATCAACACTGGAGCAGCAAACTGGGTGGTTTGAAGTGATTTTAATTTCAAAATTGTGCAACTTTATTCCACTCTATGGGAGTTGTTGAGAATTTGATGAATTCTCTAATTAGGCGGTCCTTCAAATTCAATCAAATTTTCATCAGAATTGTGTTGACATTCTAGTTGCATCTGCACATATTCATGGAGTAAGCAGCATGCTGCTCAGTTGGACTAATTTCCGTCATTTAGATGGTTTTCATCGGCAAATTTTCACGGGCTTACCATCAATCGGTCACATGACTGGTATGTTCGTTCAATTGTTGATTACCAAAATAGATTGTGGAGTTCAGTGACTTTGGAGACAAGGACAGAGCAACCCTTGGAGATTAAACTCACGTGAATTAAGGTTCGTGAATCAAGCGTCATTTCACTGGCGAAATCCCATAAGTGGTTGACGACTTGTCTGATCTTCGATTCAAACGGTACAATCTGAAAACTTCAACTCGATTCGAAACATTTCAAACAATTCGACTTCTGGGTGACATGTTCCCAAGCTTTATTCCAATGCAAATCTACGAAAAAATACTTTGGTGTTGGAAATCACTGCGTTTTCTCACGGATTCAGGAATGGACAGGCACGCGTTATACAAAGTGTGCTCCTTGGGTCATCATTCCTTACTGATGAAACAACGGTGCGACGCATACCTCTGTGAGAGCCTGTATAGCTTTCCAAGGATTGTCACCAGCCTCCAATATCCTAGTACAGCGCGTGACAAAGGTCATTCTTTGAATTTCTGTGACTTGAGACTTAATAACTTCAGCTTTTCACAATACAACATCTCAAAATGGCGTTTTGTGTGATAAAATAGGACTTATGGGTGATAACTGTGTAAAAGGTTGCGCGGGTAAGAAAATATTTCGCGAAATTAGTAAACTTCGATTTCATTCTTGTAAATCCCGGACATCCTCGTGGTATGTACTCAGACAATGAAATGATTTATCTAGCACACTCTAAGCCAGCGTTTGCTCCAGAAAAGCTGTACAGTAACTTCATGATATCACAGCGGTTACTCTAGAGATGTCTCAAAATTATCCATTGTTTTGCAGCTAAGTTGCATTCTATAAAGAACGTATAATTTTTCAAATAAAAAATCGATTATCTCCAGTATTCTAGTGTCTGGCACTAGAGTTTAGTCATCGAAATGGTTATTGTTATAATTCAAGGTATTCACGATCACTGTTCGAATCTATCTTCATACGATATACAACAGTTGGAAGTTGATAGTTTGTTTGAAACCCATCAGAATGACCAAATCTCTGCCTTAGGGTGGTAAAAATTTTCATTCTTCTGGTGTTAGTGGGATATAGGCAGAATCGAGGTGAATAGAAGCTACAGATGCAATGACGGCACGGTGGCCGGAAACGGGTTAATGAGGTTGACTGACAAGTTTAGAAGCGAAACTAATCAGAGAATAATTAACCAAACCACGAGCAAACTAGGAGAAACGATTTCCAAACCAATCTGAATATTTTGCTGCTGCTCATTACTTCGTAGTGACTAGTTTTCTTCATCCGTAACCTAGTGTTTCGTAAGTAGATCCTCCTTCCGTGAACCGATGAAGCGGATTACAAAAGACCATCTTTATTTCGTACCGCCTGAGAAATAAAACATACAAGCGAAACCGTGATCAACCAAACACAGGGGAACAGGATGGCCAAGCTTCCTCTCCCTCATTGCATACCGACAGTCAGATCACTAGTGGGAGGCAGCAATCCAAATATCACTACCTGGGCGTTGCCGGGAAAAGCTGCGAAAAAGACAAAGAATATGAAAACCACTGTTTTACATCCAGGACAGTCCGGAAGACGAAGTCCGCAGTGAATGGACGTCGGGGTCAAAGTGAGGTGAGAAAATACCAACCCATCAGTGAATGCCGGTCTAAAGTGGTCACGTTAAATAGAGTGCTGGAGATAGTTTTTATAAAAATTGTTTTCCCACTATGGTGAACTTTGCGGGAGATTTCTGGAACAGACTGTTGCTGAAATGCAACCTTCGTCTCGCCCTGGTATTTTGCACCTACCGACCAATCCTCTCCGTAAGCCCCACAGTCAAACTATGCTTTAAGCATGTAATTACGCGGTATTTTATTTACTAATGCTTGCCAGTTCGTTCAGATTGATATCCGAACCGATTTACTACGGGGATCAAGGGACGCAAGTCGACCTGGTTCAATACCAAGATCAAACCATTCGCGTTACATGCAGTGCCCATCCACCAATTTTGAATGGTTTCGTCAAGCGGATGAGGCAGACAAAGTCACAAGGATGTAGTGCCCCTCAGAGTGCACTAGCGGAGTGACTAGCCAAGAGAATTCGGCAACAATCGATTCAGTTAATACTCAGTCATATTACTGATCGCATCTTATTCTAAAAGCGGTGTCCCAAGTAGCGATAATCTTGTGGAACGTTCCAGGTAGCAAAAAGAGCCACATTATGGGCGACCGAAATGAAAAGTTGAATGACCACAAAGCTTAGAAAAACCACGGACGTTCGGTCGCGTAATTCGACCCAAATGAGTTAGCCCAGTGGTCGGAACACTAACTCGAAAAGCAGCGGGTCGCCGGTTCGATTCAGGCAGGCAGCAGAGGTTTTTGAATGTAAAAACTGCAAATAGGCTTACATTGGCCATCATTTCATCTAGCATACTACAATGTGCAGGTTCTCTGAGAGGGGAGCGAGGCCTACTATCAGCTACCGAATGCGGGTACGATTGTTACAGTAACAGCAGTTGGATACGAAATCCTCGTGTAAACACCACGATCTTGAGTGATTCATATGACTATCGGAAGTTCGGGAATAGATACCAAACCACAAATAAAGTAACCCCTTGGATGTTCCGGCACTTTGCCCATGGAGGGTCGGATTTCATTGAACACTAGAGTAATTTTTTTATTCCAAGGTTAGATTACGTTTCTTTACATAATTCAAATGTTGGTGCAAAGCATTTCACTGCGGTCACAACCTGACAAGGTTAAGTGACCATTAAATACTTCATGAATGTAACTGTGTTAGGCAGGCGCAGTTATCGATTAGAATCGTATTCGCCGTTATTCACAAAATGTTCCAGATGGGTGCCGCATTCATTGCGCTGTGAGTTTCCAGTTATGAAAACCGTGAGATCTCTGTAAACGCTAATCTACCTACCAGGGAAATATTTTGTTCAAATGAAATGAACTAATCTTCGATTAGTATGGTAGCCTGGCGACAGACAGATATCCTGAAATGGGAGTCGACTTTGATATGACACACGAACAACACTCCTGAGTAATAGGTTATACCCAACCAGCGTCTCGACTACTCTGACAGTTGTTGTCGAACTATTTTGTGCAAAAAAATGATTTGCATTTTGCATAAATTATTATCCCCAACTTCAATATTTTTGAGGCTTTTAAGTATCATGCGTGCTGCGTTAGTGTTACGTGATGTACCACGGCATAACGGGCTAATTTTTCGGTCTAAATTAAACCTATTTGCGAAATTCTACACCCGCAAAATTAGTTCTGGGATGCAGAACTATCGAGAACGCCATGAAAAAGGAAATATGATTGGTGAAAATCAACGGAACGTTCGGCAGACGGCTTTTGTCAGTTACCGAAAATTCCTCTTTTTTACTAAAAAATTCATGCTCGTTTTCCTAAATTGTGATCTAATCACGTCAATACTTTGTACATGTTAGGAGTAGGAGATTGAATGTTTACACGAAATAATTCACCATATGATATCATTGCTCAACTCACCATAAAGAAACCATGGAAGCTCTGTACAGCTGTTTCATTCTTGTTAGGAATCATCATGTACCAAGTAATCAAGTTCCGTAGGTCATATCCAAAGCCTTCGTCGTACTTAGGCTAACTGCACAGAAGTCATCTATCAGCAGGGGTCAATCGCTGTGCTAGCGGACAGTAATCGTGCAAATCAGTGACGGATAGGTGCAACATCATGTGGTGAAGTTCAACAAACCGTTCAGAGCCTGCCCGGTAGCCTAATGGCTAAGGCGTTCGACTCAGAATCGTTCGTCCCGGGTTCGCGTCCCAGTTCCGGCGCGGTGGATATGCACTGCTGATGATTCCTAACAAGAATGAAACAGCTGTACAGTGCTTCTATGGTGTCTTTATGGTGAGCTGAGCGATGACATCACGTGGTGAATTGTTTCATGTAAACACGTCGATACTGTTGATTCGTGTTTGACCTATCACATTCGAAATCACTGAGTTCCCCTATTCTGGTGGAAACAGGCGATAGACATTCAATTTTACGCAACCATTGCAAACCTTGCTTTATTGCCGACACTGACCCCGAGGTGGACCAGCTTTTGTTGCCCGGTTAACCGATATCATACTCATAGTGGAAAACCAACTTGTGATCATCGGTACCGGTGTTTCGTGACCTACTGCCTTGTGAGGGGAATCACTGAACTAAAAACATAAACCAGACTTAGAGATATAGTAAAATGGTACCATCAGAACCTCGACAGAAGTCGAACAAAACCTACCAATGGATAGCACCCAAACTGTGGTGAATGAGATCCATAACTACCAAACTCGAGAAGACGGAGGCAAATTTATTGCCACAACAAGAAATCGTTCATGCCAAGGTTTGAAACTCATCGAGAATAAGGACCTGTATTAAATGAACCACTCAGACACAGAAAAAAACGGCCCAACCGAGGTTCCCGAGCATATACAAGTTACACAACATTAGGAAAGCTAGGACCCGCAACGTTTTCGAATAACTTGACTGTGAATCTGAGCTACCTGTTGATGCTACTGTGCATTTTCAAACATCGCTTGTGCGAATGCATGCTAGTCACCTCTCAACGATCAAAGTTGAATACTGTGATTTTCGAATAAGGTTAATCGAAATATATCTGTCCCGCACAATGCACATAATCCACGGGTGGACAAAACCTTGCGATTCGTGATACTAGTTGCCCATATATGTAGGGGCGGAAAAGTGCGTTAAAAGTCATTTTTAAAGCTTCTTTCAGAACGGACCAGATTGAGCATTAAGTTTGTTCACTTTATTTCATACCAAGAAGCTTGGTAGCAGTATGCGCACAAAAAGACGTAGATCGGACAAAGTCCTTCACCCATTTCACAAAATATCTCCACGGTGACTAAATAAAAACGTGGAGGAACGGTGGTAATATTCAGATCGATACCAACAACATCTAATCAGAACAGTAAATAAATGTCAGTGCCAATGCCCATAAGCTCGCGATACGGAAAAGTCGATTTTGCAGATATATGTACACTCATGCATTCATTATTCGCGAGTGATCACACGCGGAGGCTGTGGGTGATACAACCCAATAGGTGTTGGCGGACGGAAAGGTGAAAAATGGACAAGAAAAAGCAACAAACGAGTAGGAGAGATGGCAACGGGATCGGGGCTAAATGCACTACTAGCATTCTGTGATTATCACATCCGTTCAGATGCTTAGTCAACTATTACAAGACGGAATGCGGGTAAGATTGTCGTAGAAAGTAAATGCACCTGGAGGAATCTGTAGGATCCTGATAAGAAGTGGCAAACAGAGGAAGATACACGTCTGTGGCTATATGTATTTCCTTATAAATGCCAATGGGATTTTGGTTTTCGGGGCAGAACAGTCTGGACCGAACAAAATTCACGTGATTCATGTACGGACCAGGGATAAGCATGGAGTGAGGTTGATGACGTTTACGTATGGACGACGGCAGCATGACAAAGACAGAAAAGAAACTGACAAAGAGAAACTCAAGTAATACATGACAAGAAAAGGTGACTAACAATCAGAGAAAGAGACAAATGCACTATCGTACCTCAGAACTGGCGACTTCGGGTTGTGTGACAGGGATTTGTATGCATACATAAATATATAAGTATGTGTGGAGCAGTTATACGAATCCATTGGTAACCGATAGATCTGGAGGTGCAGGCCAATCAGGTGACGGTTTTTCCGAATAATCCAAATCACTACTTGTACCATTCGTGGGTCCATCCTCACCTGAACCGTACTGACCAAAAGAGGCGTACGAGGGCACTTTCGTCGGGACACCAACCTGGATAAGTGGTGGCACGGTGTACTGTGGATGGGCGCGGTTTAGGATTTTGATAAACTCCGTTGTTTTGGCACGCATTCGACGATGAATGTAACCTTTGGAGCATTTAATGTGATAGTGTAGATAGTTGCGTAGCATGTGAATCAAATTGATCGTTCGCGGTGCTGCCGCCTCGGTTAAGTGACGCGGAAAAAGAACTGAGTTGTGGAACAGAACAGATGGAAAGATAGTCTACAAATAAATCATGATTTGTGAACCAATAAATGCTTTAGGAGAAAAATAATAAGCAAATGTGTTTTAGTGGACGGCGATTAAGCTGATTAGAGCGATTGGACAGTGTTGAAGATGGATAAAAAGGCAGGGGGATGTAAAAAGTACTTGTATTATTGCGTCCTGGCGAAAAAAAGGATTTCCGACTAGTGATGACTCATGAAGGCTAACAAATCACGCCCATATCAAAGCGCTTATGTGGCATATCCGAACACGTGGACGAGAGGTGAACCTGACTGTCATTTTTCGACAGGACGTATACATTTAGCACAAACCCGCTTACAGACTAAATGCCATCAGAACCAGAGACAAATAATGAAGAGGGAACGGAGAAAAAAGAAACTGCAGAGTTTACCACAAGGTAGCTCTTGCAGTATCTATCCCTATGTCATCGGTTATCCGCGGGGATTTTATAGTTCCTCTGTAGACTGGATACTACCCGGATGCCCAGAACGCAGTAGAGGGTAGACTCACATCTTCCCCAAGCCTTTGACCAAATGGTCTAACCTACAAGGCAGTAGCAGTTGAAAACCCTGTAACCCATTGCGGGCTGATGACTGGTTACTCGGCTCACACGCCCTTCGGATAATGCCACACGTTCTGGCTGCCTAGTGTAGCTTTCTATCAGAGATATCGCTCAGCATAAAATCCTATGCTTTATACATTGCTAAGAGCAGTCAACCCGGTGGAGAGCGCTGGGCATTCACTCTTAGTCTGACACTTTGGTGAAAACCCACGTAAAGAAAAGACAAAGGGCAGAACTTCTTCAGCAGAGGTTGTTTGAGACAAACAGTCGCTTTGAGGCATTCCGAGAAGCGTTTAGAGCGAGTAGACATCATGGAGCCTGAACCTTCCCAACCATTCTATCGATACTGAAGCATTTGGAGGCTCTACGTAGGATGACAGCTGCAACGTTAATGTCGGAAGAGAGTGCAACAAAGCAAGAAAAATTACTAGAGACCGAGAAACTAATAGGTAGATGCACGAAAACACGATTTTAAACAGTTAGGTTATTTATAACTTTGTTGGTTGTCATACACTTTCTTCACAAACGTTGCATTGTTATCCGAGAAGCGCAATCGGCATACACATAAACATATATATCTGTACGAATCCGAGCCGACTAATTGATCCTAACCTCCAAAAATATCCTGAAATCTGACCGTAAGTAACCACGGAAACTTCACGCGAATGTGGACACCATTAGCATTGTGTCTGTGAGCTTCACTTAAACAATGCAGAATTCACGACAAAGATGCTTGCGTCATCTTAGGCGTCTGGCTATCAAAAACCGAAAGATTCCTGGCTGATTATTATTCCAAGACCAGCTACCGTAAAACTCAGCATATGCTACTATTTTGCTACAGTGCTCAAGCTATCTGCGCTGGATCTCAAACCGTGCCGATAGGTTTGTGCGGTTTGGTTATCATGACCTGGGGCAGTATTGTGCTACAGAACCAGCATACAATGATGACAGAAGACCAGTTAGGTTTTCGGTTTGGGGTCCATCAGATTGGGGGAAGGTGGCCGAACACTGTGAGCAGCGCTGTAACCACGTTCTAACTTATTCGCTTTACGTGATTTTCCTTACACTTTGCTTCCTGTTAAGTTAATTTTTGTTATTAATTAATTACATAACCGATTTGGCCAAACTCCGAAAAATGAATCAAAAACAGAGTAGAGAATTGAGAAAGACGTTAACGTGATTAAACCAGTAGGACTAATAACCACGTAATAAATCCAACTGAAAGTAACTGATTCAAATGCAGTCTGATACGAGTGGTGAGGGAGCGATATATCAATTTCGGGTTATGAAATACAAAAAAATTGAGATCCCACGACCGGCGGACGCGGATGGGGATAAATATCATCTCACCATGGCTCAGATTAGCCCTTATGCACTCTTCTCATCTGGTTACAGCTTTGGTTTTGTCATACTGTCTAATCGAAAACGAGGTGACTGAGAGAATAAGGCGTAAACAAACAGAAGGGAGTTGCAGGTAAGAAACAAATCCCAATGATCATGACAATGAAGCCACCTAGCATCTCCAATGATGTTTTATCTTTTTAATTCCTTTATTGATGAAATAACAATGCACATCATTTTTCAGGAAGAGAGCATCAACCAACAAAGGGCTGCCAAGTGGAGAAGTTGACCGTTATGTCCAAACGCCACAAACTTATCCACTTGACGACCCGCGGAGGTATCTCGTGGATATTAACCTGAAAGTTTAGCTCGGCCTGCTAGGCCAATCCTAATAATCCAGATTTCCACAGCCTCGGTAATTTGTGAATTAACGACCCAAACCTTGTCAAACACGCTGCCTGCCACCGGGAAAAAATCCATATTAGCCGAGTCTATTTGCGGGTATGCGGAACAAAGGTCCCAAAAACCTTAATCAATTTGCATTATGCATTTTCTATGGGGACAGCAATCTAGATCCCAACACCCGATGCCTAGGCGGAGTATTATAGATACAATAATTCGCCAGATTTGACAAACAACGAGATTTCGCTGTTCAAGATATGTTTCTGAGTGGTATGAGTGAGTTGACCGCGAATTTACACAGGACCATCGACGACATGCGGTGCCTAGCTGCTCTGAATGACATCATCATCATCATCATCATCATCATCATCATCATCGTTCAGCGTTAAACAGCAAGGCAAGCCTCACTGACCGCTGCCTTTCCCCAGAGTTACACGTTTATATAAAAAGAGTGAATATCCAACGGGAACAGGGAGTGGACCGACACAGGCGGGAAAAGATAAGATGCTGCTGCAGCCAACACACGGAACACAGTCTAACTGTACAAACGCACGTGTTTTCAATCATTCTGATTCGATAGAAAATGACAGCACGATCGCCACTGTTCACGGTTCACTGCCATATCCTTCAGTTTCTCCAGCCAGCTAGTTGGCGAGTCTTTCGGACCCCAACCACGAAGGCGTGAGACACCTACTTTACCTAACTTCGCTGTACATTTTCTCATCCCACGTTGCCACGTCATCTGTTGACCTCCACATGGCTTCTTCCATTCCTTAGGAGGAACACAAAATAAGGCACGGTATGGTAGACGAGTGTTCGTCATAAGCAACACGTGACCAAACCAGCGTAGCCTACTAAGTTTCATACGCTGAAACAAGCTATTCTCAGAAGTGGCACCCAATACCAGATTCCTAACATCAATATTACTCACCCGGTCACTCCATCCAATCCTAGCCATACTACGTAAACATCGGTTGTCGAAAACCTCCAACCGACGAACATCGCCCACACGCATACTCCACGTCTCGCAACCGTACAACAGAACTGAACGCACTGCAGCACAGTACACACGACCTTTTAAATTCAGTGAAATATCAGGCCGACGCCACAAGTGCTTCAATCCAGCGTAAGCTGCCCGAGCCTTGGATATACGCATACTTACCTCCAATCCCGAGCTACCATCGTTAGACACGCAGCTACCAAGGTAGGTGAAACGGTCCACAATCGTCAGCTCCTCTCCATCCAGTATCAAGTTCGGCGCTGCTGTCGTCCAGTCCTGTAACAGTACTTTGCACTTTGAAGGTGCAAAGCACATGCCGAACCGAGCAACCGATCTCGACAGTCTATCTAGTGCCCGTTGTGCATGGTCCGCAGACTCGAACAGGCACACGACGTCGTCTGCGTAATCTAGGTCGCATAGCTTTCCTCCATTTCCCAGTTCGACTCCTACATCCCGGAGACCTCCTAAAGCATCTTCCATCACCTCGTCCATGACGAAGTTGAACAAGAATGGAGAGATGGGACACCCTTGTCGAACGCCACTAGTCGTTTCGAATGAACGTCACAGTTCGCCGTATACCCTCACACGACTATAGTTATGCAAGTACAATGCTCGCAACAGGTTGACAAACTTCGTTGGCATACCCTTCCGGTGGAGAGCACTGAGTAGTGCCGGTCGATCCACGGAGTCGAAAGCACCTTTCAAGTCGAGGAAGACTACAATCGTAGGGCGCCGGAATGTCTGGCGCGTTTCTAGTATTCGGTGAAGAGTGGATATTTGGTCGATGCAACCTCGATTTGGACGAAATCCGGCCTGATGTTCGCGTATATTACTCTCGCGAATCGGTGCCAAACGGCGAAGCATTATCGAAGCTAACACCTTAGTGACTATCGGAATTAAACTAATCCCACGA
>LUCM01000927.1:246067-261222 GCA_008360955.1 Fasciolopsis buskii | reverse complement strand
GGCAATGCGCAAAATATGCCACAGTTACACTTACCTGCTCACATTTATTGTTTTTTTCAAAAATTGAACCCTAGAACCCTCTGCATACACCCACCGTCCGAGTTAAAGATCCTCTCCCTCGATCTACCGGTTGTACGAAGACAGTGGTTTTCCAACACCAAAGGTCTTCACACATCTGTTCTCAACTGCCATATTTTGGAACTCTGTAGCAGGATCGAGTCCCACTGCTGCTGTGTGCTCTCGGCCGATGTGCGATAAGCGGATGTTTTTGCTTTAAATTCGTCTACCAGTTTCGTTTTTAATTTAATCTATCTCTCTGGTAATCTCCATTTCCGATGGAGGACTGGGATCTGTGCGCACTGTTCCACTCGCAGGGATAACTGGATACTAATTGTGAATGACATAATGGTAATAACACAGCTTTGTTGGTAGATGTAATGCGCCAGTGTTTCGACTACCGTGGGTAGTCTTTCTCAAGGCAAGTTTTACAATTAAATTGATTGTAGGTAGTCGAAACGTTGGCGCATTATGTCTACCAACAACGCTATGTTATTAACATTCACAATTGAAAACCAACACATGGCGCATCGATTTTTCGATACACTCCTTACATCATTCGGTTCTGATAACTGGGCCTTTTTTCTTTATGAAGATTACCATTTTATATAGCTGTTACCGACTAGGTTTAAGACGACGGATATAAGTAATTGATCATTATGGCTTCATTTCATTGCGTTTCAGCCCCAAATGATTGGATCTTATTTGACAGCATTGGGGTTATAGTATGTAATGAAATCGATAGGAATCATTCCAGACAATCCAGTTTACTTCTTCATGTTATTTTAAATAGACACTAATGCAACCTCTCCAGTTTTTATGAACCACCCAATGACCAGATTATTTGTATTAAACGTAATTGTGGAAATTCTGCAGTGAGTTTCCCTTGAAATACCGCAGATAATCACATCAGAGCCTAGGTTAACGCAAGCATCCAACAAATTTAAAAATTTGTGTTGGTCTTAGCTGAGCTTGGCGTCTAGATCGCAAGCGTCTCATCTCCAGTCGATGACATCGTCAGTGCAAGTGTACCGGTGTTGGGGTTCTGCTTTACTTACGGAGCTGCCATTCACTTTGACTTTTAACTCCTTCGACCACCTTGACCTGGTAACCATGCGTCTCTTTTCCACTTGATCCCTGTTGATTTGTCCTTTGGCTGAATGTCAACTTCCGATTTCTAAGGTTATGTCATCTCTACTGGTTATGAGACGTTTGCGATCTGAACGCCAAGCTTAGTCATCAGAACTCCATGAAAAAACATATGTACAGTAAAGGGAAGCAGTACTGTATTGTAATCTTAGTGGTACAACACTATTTCACAATACTCCTCAGTCGTTTTAGCTTTAAGTCGCTCGGTTGCTGTGTCCATCTGTCCCTGTTGTGTTTCATTCTGCTCATCTGTATATCGATATCTCCTGACCTACGTACATCGTCGTGTGCGCTCGTATTTATTCCCCACACATTTTAATAAACAAATCTTGTTTCAGCTTCGTAAACAGGTCAGCCTTTTTCCGAATTGTTTTTGTGTTTTTAGTCGCTTGCAAAGTTGGTTCCAATCCGTTACTTTTTCGTTTGATCTGTTCACCCTTGCTCATTTCACGCATTGTTGGACTGACCATGTGTTTATCTGCTTTTCTGATATCCGTTCCTGAACCGCACAAATACTTCAGGAAATTGTGATAATCATGTTCACAAATGTCTTGTCGCCTGCCGCCATTACCTGTCACCTTTCCCATTGTGATTCTCCCTTTTACAATGATCCCCACATTGCATACCCCTTCTTGCACCTATTTTATCCACCGATCTCATTAATTCTTTTTATGGGACTCAATTTTGGGTAATTTTACTCATGGCTAACGAAATCTTGAAACCACTCACATTCGAAACTACCAACGGTGTTCGACGAGGTTTACCCATCTCGCCATTCTTTTACACATTCGTTATCAACGATGTAATGAAGGGCGCTTTAGGAACTCTTCGGGTTATCTGCGCCAAAGTGGTAAATTGGGGAAAACTATGTGACTTAGTTTACACAGGCGACCCTGTGTGCCTGTTCGGATATGTGGAACACACAACGTGCATTAGGCAGGCTAAGAAGAGCTGCTGCTCCTTTCGAAATGTGCTTTGCAGCTTCGAAGTTCAACGTGCTTTTACAAGACGACAGTAGTAGTAACTAGACACTGAATGGAGAGAGACTAACGACTATCGGTCGTTTCAGTTACCTCGACAGTTGCGTGACGAAGGATGGTAGGACGATAGTAGACGTGAGCACGCGCATATCCAAAGGTCGAGTGACATATGCTGGACTGAAGCACCTGTGGCGTCAGCCTGATGTTCCACCGAAGTTGAAAGGTCGTGTGTACTGTAGTGCAATGTGCTCAGTTCTGTTGTATGGTTGCGATACATGGAGTATGCGTGTGGGAGATGCCCATCGCTTGGAGGTTTTCAGTCATCGACGCACGCTTAGTATCGCTGGTACTAGATGATGTGACCCCGTGAGCAGTTTGCAGGTTAGGAATAGAGAGAATATTCCGTCAGCGCGAATGAAACTTAGTAGACTTCGTTGGTTGGATCACGTGTTGCGCACGACAAACACTCGTCCACCATGCTGCATCCTATTTTCCGTTTCTTTCCTCGGTGCGAAAAAGGCCTGTTGAGATCAACAGGTGAGGTGAAATCGTGGGCCCGAAGATCCCGTCAACCAGTTTTCTAGAGACATTAAACGATGTGGCGATGATCCATGAACAATGGGAAACGTGTTGTCATTTTCTGTCGAATCTGTATGATTGGAGAACTTGTTTAAACTGTTGGGTTTTATTTCGTATATTGGCTATTACAGAGTTCTCTTTTCCTACCCCATTATGTCCGTCTTGCATATTTATTCTTCCTATAGTAACTTGCAACTCTCGGATCAAGGCATCGGTCAGTGGGACTTGCCTGGCTGATTGAAGCTGAATGATAATGACGATGGTGATAGTTTTTTTGGCAGATGCCTCAGAAATCGCTCTGCTTTCTTTTGAGTAGTGACTAAGCAAATTTCCGGTATCATTTTATCAGTCTTCAGTCAGTGCTCCCTCTAGATCGGAATCGTCCATTCCCGACTAACCATAACGAGAACAATCTAGGTGAATCGGCATAAAATCTGGTTTTCTTAAATAAAAGCATCGCGTATTGATAGAATATTTGCTTGGGTATTTGCATTTGTTTGCTGCCATTCACTTCATCCATTGTCCGGATCATGTCTTGATTGGTTCATCTCGTCTGATGCATTTCACCTGATTTAGTTCATGTCGTTGTGTTCTCAAATCCGGACCGCTCATCCTGACTGGTTGGCACAACCTACGATATGACCTTCCCATTTTGCATATCCACACTCCTGCCTTCCAAATGCGCCTCGGTGTCAGCTGATGGTTAGTAGCCCATGAGGTAACATGGCCTCGATCCGGCACGACCAGATTATGTTCACCCCATTGTGTTGATTTTGATTTGTGTACTACCGTTTCTCGTCACACGGCCACCGATAGTCGATGACAGCTCTATCAGACGCAGTGCAGGTCAAGCTGATATTCTCCTACACTTCTGGTGAAAATTGTCTATTTACTTCGTGTTTTTCACGTTTAATACAGTTGGCTGTTTTGCCCGTTTCTTGAACGGGTGGGTGCTCGATGGAAGTACATGTTCATAACCAGCAACCACATTTTGTAATTGCAATTTGTGGTTCACTTAGGAGGGAGATTGAGATTATGGTTAAACCAACTGCCATCCAAACGATTTTAGTAACACCTTTTCTAGTGCTTCAGGTTTATTGTAAAAGTGGAAACGGCAGTACGTTTTTCTGTAGAGTATAGAATGACTCTTTTCGACGCTTGGCATGCTGATGAGTGATGATCAAGTTTATGATAAACATGGAAATTAGAACTTTGAAAATAACTAGTAATGTTCTTCGTTTCTCGAATCACTGACCTAAGGCGTACGCGAAGTTTCACGAAGAGAGGAAGCCTAAAGGCTGTCAGTCCTTTTAAGACAACATCAGTTTATTTGATGAATGTTCTGGGCTTGGAAGACGCAGAACCACTCAATTTGATCAGGCAGTCAAGCTCTGTAGGTCAATTGCAAAGCTAGAAGTCCTCTTCACAGAAGTCGGCTGTTGTAAGCAAAGGTCAGTGGCCCTGCAAAAGCAGCGTGGTTCACTACGGCCTGTTGTCATTCAATAGGTTAAACACTCGAATCTGCCTGTTTTAGGAAACCGCAGGCTCGTTATTAACTTGAGGGCTAGTTCTATCATGCTGAACATGATGAGATTTTTCCCACACTAGGTGGCATCATTGAGCTTCAATGTAGCACGTTTAGTGGAGCCAAGCGCTGTGAGATTCGATTCTCCCACCTCTGCTGAATATAAAGTCTAATAGGACACAGTTACTGTTCGGCAGCGAGCTAGAGTAGTGTTCGATAAGCAGTACTCTCGCCGATGACATGGGTGTGCGCCGTCGCTCTTCGTTTATGACACTCATCCCTTGTGCGTGGCCTATCTTATCCTCCGCCAGCCACCAATTTGATGACCTTTTTCTTATCCACTTCCTGACATGCTGGTTTGAACTTAGATTCATGTTGAATAAACCTCAGTAAGGTAGGTAAGTGGGCAAAAACAGCACTTAATTATCTTATTGATTATGATTATTATTATTCACTAAAAGTCTGTTTGCGAGCTTTAGGGCATTGAAACCATTTGGAAAGAGGGAAAAACAGTGTAGCTAAAAGGAGATTAAAGATCCGAAATCGAGACAATCAAATGCATTTGATTGTAAAACTTGCCTTGAGAAAGACTACCCACGGTAGTCGAAACGTTGGCGCATTACATCTACCAACAACGCTGTTATTAATATTATATCATTCACAATAAGAAGGTGAATGTTCTTTCTAATTTCCTTCCTAAACCATTATAACCAGGTAGCAGAAAATTGCCTCCCAAAAAAAGAAATTTTGCTTACGTCAGATGAGTACAACAAATCCAAAAAGGGTTCTCCGTGGATCGGAAAAAGCCAATGATGTAGGTAGCTTGTAGCGCTTAAATCTTGAAACTACTGGAGATATTGCGTGGCTAATCGAGGTTAATCGGGAAGAACCACCGAAAGCCTCACTGTGGTCGGAGTGGCTGTCTTGGGCTCCTAGTTGGCTACTTTCCCCCAGCGTCTCCGGTAGTTTCCGCTGAGGAATGTCTACGCACGTGGACTGAAATTCTAGCGGAAACCCGAAGTCAGTATGCCAGGATACCACGTACGGAAAAGAAGATCCTACTGCTCAAACTGTCGCGTAAGAGTTGCTTCTTCGGGTGCAATTTTTTTTAAACCAGTAACAAAGCGTTGTGTGATCTGTATTTGTCCGACGTTCCAGCTACTCTAATGGCCTTTCTTAAGGCTAGTTTTGCTATTAACTGATCTGGAGCAGCAGTTATTTGTTACCTGGTATCACAAGGTTGTGTGTGTGTGTGTGTGTGTGTGTGTGAAATGTTTCCCTTTCAGATGCAGTTGAGTGTGTATGCGTTCATCTCTTTGACAGCGAGTACGTGGTTAGATGTTAGTTTCTAAGCTAGGCCCACGCACTCAACTAGATATGAACGGGATATATTTCACACCACACACAACCTTTTGATACTAGTTAGCATATAACTACTGCTCTGGATCTTTTGCTTGTAAACTCTGCCTTGAGAAAAGCTACCCAAAGTAGTAGAAATGTTGGCCAATTACGCATCGTACCGACAGCTCTGTTGCTGACTGAAAAATTGCCTACATAAATTCGTCACATGGCGCGTCGAAGTCTTCGACGTACTATGAACCTCTTTCGATCCAAAGTCCCTTCTCTTAAGGGTTTGGTAGAGCTTTATTTGGCGTGTACAGAGCCGTATTTCATGTGGTTAAGCTCAAATGTTTATTCCTAACTGGAGATGGCTGAATGGATCAAGCATCCATCCTCGAAAGGTCCGAGTTTCGAGTTCCAGATCTGTCGCTTATTTTCGTGGGGACGGCAACTTGCTATCTCCCGGATTGTTGCAGCACGTGACTCAGTGTGAACTTATATGTTCCTGCGCCACTCCAGGTTTCAGGGCCAAGGTTGCCGGTCCCCTCCCCCCCTCGTGTGTTGGGCCCCAGTGGCTATGGGGCAGGTGCCTCCACTGCACTCATGCTTCAGGCATGTCCTAAAAAGCACGATAAAACTCGAGAGCCAAGACAGACCCCTTTATCAAATTCTTCAGTGATTAGTTATCGGTCCAAGTGCACCTGTGGTGCTGCTTATTTTGGTCAAACGACGAAAGATCTATCGAAGGGCATCGGCTTCAGTGGGGATTGAGATGAGTTACAAGTGCCGTTGTTGCTGATCTCCTACACTGAGGTCACGGTTGCCACCACAGCTTAATTAATGGCGTAATGCTGGGAGTTCCCCTTGAGGAATCAAAATCGGTTAGGACGCTTTTGACGACCGAAACAATAATTGTCCACTTTCTAGGGCCCAAACTTTGCTGTTTTTGGACTAACGAGTTTCACATTTTACTTCCCCCGGTTACCAGTTGGTTGATCGAATGTCTTAGTGAGTGAGAGACTCTGATTGATCAAATGGTTGGTTTCTCCCTTTTCTCCATTGTAGTGGCTTTGGAATATTATCACTAGGTATACGTGTGCTCTAATCTTGGCTTTTGATGTCATTTTGTTTCCCATGTACTCAAGGGATAAAATGGTGTGACTTTCGTCGTATACGTGTCATCTTTTCCAGACTTTCTATTGGGTGCCCATAACAGTCCATGGTTCGTCGGTCATCTCGCCGGCAACCATTACTATGGATGGACTCTGCGTTTTGGCGTATTTTACCATGTTTCCAAAGCAATTCTGTTCTCGCCATCCTCTCTCAGCTTGTTTGTATCCAAGTTTTTCCCCATCGACCTGCTCTCAGTTGTCCGGTTAAACGTGACGGTTTAATCGTTATTTCTCGCTGTTATCCACGTTGCTCGTTTTCTTCCAGGTTATCGAGTTACTTGGCTCGGAGGATGTCAAACTAAGCTCCAAGGAAATCAAACGTGTCCTGGAAATGTTTGATAATGAACAGCTAGCGGAAATTGTTCAGTCTCAAGAAACGGGGGGACTGACGAAGGAAACTGCAGCTGATTCTAGTAGAAACACGGAAGAAGTTCCCCCCGGATCATCCTTACCTCCCATACCATCTACTGCCCATGTAGGTGTGACTAGCCATACACGAAATGAAACATCTAAATCTGATTCCACAGCAGCAAACGAGACCGACACTAAACGGTAGCAAGTAAAACAGTGAGCAGCTCGATTTTCGCACCTATTATATCCCATACACTTTGGAACGGCAAACTTCTTGTGCACACGACAACTAAAAGTGGACTGAACATTATGCTTAGAATTAGGACATTTTTCTCTGTTTCGCTAAAGCGTTCCCTAGCTTCTGGTTATTCGATCAACCTACTATTTTCTACCACTCGCCATTCTTATCAGATTAGAAATCAACACTGATCTGTACGCTTTTACAGCTTGATCCACCTAGTTTGTGGGGTTTGGATTTTCAGTTTTTCTTCATGCACGTTTTGTTTTAATGTATATACATCTTTATATTTATACACTTACATGGTTGTTTTTCCGAGAGTGAACTATTCGTGGTTTGTCTGTTTCTGCTCTTACTCACTTGATCGATGGGCACAAAATATATTTCCCCGTTCGTTTGGGTTTCACTTCTTACGATTAGCGCAATCATAATTCCTAGCGATGACTTCAGCGTCAAGAAACACTATCACTACCAAAACAACGATATACTGCGATTATAGACAGTAACGATGTCCAGTTTCCCTTATTATCCAGTTGCTCTTTAATGGCTGAATTTCCACCATGTGCTTTCTGTTGATACATGTTAGAAGCTATCGAGAACCGTGGTGTTATTGGCGCGCTGTCAAATTGTACGGCGTAGACGGATCTCCTCAATCACCCTTTTGTTGCGTTTTGTCTTTCTATTTGTTGTCATGTGAACGTCCACGCCAGGCCTCCTGTTATACGCATTTTTGATCTGGATAAAAATGTTTACGCATTCATACGCCACGGAGTGCCTCGCATTCGATAAGCTAATCTCAATCGTCAATATCCCCACACGGGTTTGATTGTTTTCGAACGCCTATGGCCCTATATGATTACCTTATTCACTGTTGCCATAATCACTACGGTTACCCAAGATTATGATGATCGGGTTTTCCTGTGCTATCTTACTCTTGGGCTACAGGGCGTGGTGGTTGAGGGGTTCGTGTTTGACAAATGTGATATGTACAGCCGGTGGAATCTTGATTAGATGATCAGTGGAATTGGATCAAGAATCCGATTTTGGTATCACAACCGTGGCCACTGGTTGTTCTCTGTGGGTTAGGCACTGTCACTCTGTAGAAGGACGGTCCAACGAGTGCAAAGTAGTATACTTTCGTCACCGGTGGCTACATGAGTAAGTAGAGTCTCAATTTCGTGGTTATTGCCATCCATTAGGGTGCACGCCGGTTACCTGTCATTTCTCCTACATACTTGAACAATTCCACCATAATGTTATTTGTGTCGTAGGGATGTGAAGGTATATTATGCACACGAATATACTAACTAGACATGTACCATCTTGGACCTCCACAGCTGTCGTCCTGTAGGGTGGCAGTACCTAACCCAGGCAGAACGACGAGCGATCACATTTATGGTCCCGAAAATTTATCCCCGATCCATTTTCATTCTTGCCTTACTAACAAGATTCTATATATATATATATATATATATATATTGCATAACGTTCCGTATAGCATTAAAAGTCAGGTAGGCACACACGCAGTTGGCTGTTTGTTGATTCTGGTTTTTGACGGAGGAAGGACTGTAAGCCACTGGGGATGGAGAAAGCGGGTGGCTGTTTTATATTTCCGAAGACTGGGGCTAAATGAAGAGAGGAAACAAAAATTGCGACACCTAGTTACAGAAAATTGCTAAGGGTGACTAACTGCCGGTGTGCAAGAAGGGTGGGAAAAGATTACAGGAAGAGCAACTGGTGAGTTGAACTCCGAAGAAGAAAACAAAGTAGTGTTGTCAGAAAAGGGGGAGCGAAGCTACCGCCCGACGATGGTCCAGTAACTTCAGGTTGAGTGTTGAGGAAGGATCGCTGCCAGATGGCCTTGAGATGTAAATAGCGCACATCAGACCAAAATTCTCCGATCCGCCCTTTAACAGCGATATTTTTCGTTAGCCGTATAGTGGCACTTGTTGTATTTATTTCGACATAATTATGTGCTTATGAGATGTCCCGTTACCACTCGTGATCTATTGGTATCTTACTTCGTCCGACGCCAGTTCAAGTTATGAGGTGAAAAAGACCATATTTACCGGTTGTTTTCGCATTGTGCTTGATTCCCTTTTCGGCCAGTGATAGCAAAAACTTTGCGACGGACACTGCGATGCGTTCTATGACACTTAGACATTTGTCTATCACAGATAGTAATCAAAACTAGAGCACATTGGTACACGGCTAGTAGTTGTACAACCAACTGAACTGAAGCCTCGGTCAGATGTTTCCAGCTCCAAAATCCACTTCACTGGTTGCCAGAATAACTGAACAAGTTTACGTCATTGGAATGCTGAGTGACTATAAATGTATCTGTTTGCAGCCTGTTGGAGACCCGCGTCTGAAGATCATGTACCATTCTCACTGTCATTTGTACGCCGAGTCAGTCAATCCGTTCGCATCCATGTCGCACTTTTGTACTTCCCGACGTTTGAACAATCCGACAAATGAACGGAAACCGATTGGTTAGATAAGCTGCCAACTTAGCAACGTAGTCAATTCTCGAGAGGCGTTTCATAAGAAGTAGTCACATTGGGTGAGAACCTTATGTGCACCTATTGCTAGTCTAGTTCTCTACAGGTAGGTTCTCGGTTGTCAAGCCAGTGTTCGGTCCCCGGCGCACAAAAAACGATTGTTTTTTCCGCTGCATCCCTGTGTGGACCAAAGGTTGTTTTTTTGTCGTGCAAAAGCCTGCGTAATTTCCGTCGCAGGAAGCGAAGTAGATGACAGTCGTGAGCCACCATTAGTGTGGTTTGGTTAAGCCGCGATGGTCAAGTAGTTGGGATCACAGGGTTTCACACTGAATGTTGCGGGTTCGAATCCTTTGACGGCTGGTCAACTTCTCCACGTAAGACCCTTGGTTTAGCCGCAAGCTCCTTGGAAATGAGATGCTTCGTTATGCCATTAGTAGAGGAAAAAGTCCAGTGGGTCATATTGGCACTTACCCTTTGATTTTGTCTATGTTGTATTGTGCCCTGGGCTGGTCGTGTCTTTCCATCAGGTCAAAAGTCCAATATCAGCAGGTAAAAGTGGGTCCACTCTGCCCGATCGTGTGCACTTTCCACTGTCCCGCCCCTTGGTGGTTCCGGATGGCCTGGACAATTAGGGACAGATGCTTCATGTCTTCTTTAGTGTGAACGTTTGTCAGCTTTAGGTTTTGAACAGGTTGGTGAAAACCAACCTTTTTGTTGTCTATTCATTCGCCTCTGACAGACCAAATGAAATTTAGTAGTGAACGATAGGATGGTTATTGTCATACTGGGTTTGATTAGAATATCCCATTGGTCTCCAAGAGTCATTTTTGTTTTTTTATTCAGACGCCGACATTGCTCTAACGTCCCAATACGAGATGTTCCCTTTCCATCTACTTTTTATTGAGTGTTGGAGCTCGAAGCGAGGTGTTCTAGATCGGACTTTGGAGAGAGACGGGCTGTACGATGGTCAGGAGCGAAGTTATTATGTTCGAGGAGGGGCAGAGGGCGCGATGTTAAAGGAAACAATGAGGATTGGGCTTATCAGCAGAGGAATGGTTTGTTAGTTTTTGGTAGTAGAAGGTCAGTAATGAGTAAATGGAGGAGAATGGAGGAAAGTACTGAATCTTGGCGACGGTTTGCATCTATAGGACATGGGTGGAACGGGACTCAATTGGGACAGTGGTGGTTTGCTTACTGAGGAAACTTTATATTCACGATAGGAAATCCGGAAAAACTCAAACGTGGGCTGTCTTTCCAGGAGACTTTCGTGTAAATCTCTTTCGATATCCTTGAAATTTCGAGCGTGACCGGGTGTGATTCCTTATGGTTGTTTGGCAAAGCCGACCAGGTTCGGTAGTTCATCATTTGGAGGTCTAGATGGGCATCTACATTGACGGCCTGTCAGTAGTCCTTCATTTCCTACGAACGAAAGCGTTTGGTGGTGATGACGATCTTGATTGATATCAAAATTGAGGATTACGATGGACCATATCCGTTAAGTGCTAATCCACATCCTTAAATGACCAGTAAGGGAACATTTTCAGTCTGAATAGGATGACGTTAATAGGATCTTTTTCGTTAATTCTGTCTCCGGTCGGCGGTAGAACATCGTCGAACCGTCATTGATGGCGTCTTTGGTGGCGTCTTTGGAAAAAAGGCGAAAGCCATTGGCCGTCCATACAGTGCTGATGCGCTGCAGCGTTTGCGACGTAATCATACAACTTGTTTTTTGACACAACGGAGGCACCAGTGGTCAAAGCTTTCTAGCCGGTTTGTATCATCTATTCTCAGCCGCCAGGACTGTGCGGACGTAAGCAGGGCAAATTCGCGTCTTCGTAAGGAGGTTTATTTCTCTGCCAGACCACAATGCTTTCCAAATTATGGGAAAGCTCTCTCCGTGCGCAATCTAAGCGAAGCTTAATCTTATTTCTGGCCTCGGTGTTCTGTTGGATAGTAGAACCCAGATATTTTGAAATGAGGTACGTGTTCCAAGATGTCGTCACTGATGCGTATACAAGGTGATGGGTCTTGCGAAGTTCTAAAGAACATCGTTTTTGATATGATTATCTCCAGACCAACAGTCATGGCTTTCAAGCAATCCCATCCAGGACCGACTGCACAGTTGCAGGCTACTCTCCCAGAATAAGATGATCGTCGGCGAACTCGAGTTCAGTGACCCAGAAACCGTGGCCAAGTTGTATTCCACGGAAGTTATTGAGAACACGACGCATTATCTAGCCTATAGTGTAGTTGCATGAAATCGATGGCAGTGGGAGGGGAACTCTGGAGATTCTTCGCTGTAGGCGGACGCGCGCCTTTATCAATGAGCAGTATGCTTGTTACGCCCTAACGTACTTCCCCGGCATCCCGTCGCTTTTAAATGTTCCGGAGTGACTGTCTCAACGGAGTCGAACGCTGCATGGAAATCGATGAAGAACACTGTGGTGGGTTGCTGAAACTTATACCGCTGTTCTAAAATTCAACGTAGTGTATAGATCTGCTCAAAACGACCTCTTTCTCGATAAAAGCCACACTGAGTTGAGCTTGTTCGTGCGCCCCACACAACAAATAGGTTTAGCAGGACGGTTGTAATGAGCTTTGCTGCCATATCGATGAGGCCAATATTTCCTTGGACACACACTGTTTTATCATCCTTCTTTGGTATAGGAAGTAGACTAAAGGTTACCCAACCCATGGGAAAATTTTTGGAGTCCCAAATACCACGAAACGGCCTAGTTAGTGGGTTCAACAGAGCTGGAAAACGAAGGTTAAAGATCTCAGATGGAATGCTATCCTCACCGGGTACTTTCTTGTTTTTCATTGTCGTTTCGTTCGGCGGCTCAAGATCAGTTTCATACTGCTCCACGTTGATTTGTCATATTATACAGATGGACTCGATGGGAGGGCGATTGAGCAGCTGGCTGAAATTTCTGACCCATCTTTTGTGCTTTTATTCACATCCTGATATGAAGTAGCCACTGCTGTCACGAAACATGTAAGGTGGAGGTTAAGAAGAAGAGCATACGAGTTTGAAAAGCTTTCCGAAATCTCTAACGGCAGCTGCGATTTCCATGCGGTGTGCAGCTTCATGCCTATATCACTTTTGGTCGTTTTTAGCTCAGTATGTAGCTTCGTAGTGGAGATTGCGATAATCCGGTCGGTTATACAGTCTCACATCTCAAGCTTTAGCACACCGATTAAGAGCTGCCACAGCTATGTATTCCTTTCTGTTCCGTTTGGCTCTGTCTAGCTGTTCAAGGGATGCACCGGCGATGGATAAATTTAACCTGGTCCACAGCTCATCTAGACCATGCTACCATCTCCGTCGATCTAGGGTAGTTTAGATGTTATAGATTTGGACAGGTTTCATGGTCGATGGCCATTCCACGTGTTTTGGTGCCGCAAATTTTACTTCTGTTGTTAATTTCCCGAAAGAACCTATCCTTTTCCCAGTATTTTGAGACTGCTGTTATTTTACACATTGCGCGGTTGAAAAATTTTACGTCCGCAAAGAGATTCATCAAAACTCGTTCTGTGATTGGCTGTTTCACGTATCACCCAAGGCCACCCAACAAAATTATACAAACGACAGAGGTCACTTAAATTTTGACTTATATTGGTGGGTCACCAATAAATGCGCGGTAGTGTCCTGTGTTCGTTTTCTGTCTTCCACTAGCGTGCTGACCTAGTTGTTTGAACTCCGCGCCCTTTTTGTTCTGTGTGGCTGCTCATTCAAGGGAGCAGCAGTTCCGTTCCGTTCGTTGTGCGACTATGGGGCTCGTAGAATCGAGCCCGAACGACTGTCTCCAACTTCAGTGTGTTCGTGTCCTGCTAGGCCACAGGTTGTGTGCTCCTGTGCTATCGTGCGACGCTAGTGCTTACGGTTTGTGTTTCAGTGTGTGCACAGAGCAACCAAATTCGGCAACACAACAACGGGGGTTTTGATGTTGTCTGAAAATGTTAACTTGGACTCGTCGACTCTAGGGTGTGGATGGATTTTTGTCGGGCTTAATCTGAAGCTTAAGGTGAGCTCCTACCAGTGTGTGGTCCGTAGCGTTGACGTCCTCTATTATGCCGCCACGGTATGCCCGACAGTCTTCGATCGATTATGGCCAACGGGATGCCACCGAGATACGGTCCTCCTGGTTTGATGTCCTACCGTTGTTGGAGTACCGCGCCAGCAGGAGCCTTTTTGGATGTTGGAAGCGGTCATTAAAGACAGCCAGCCGGCTTAAATCCGCGGACGAGATCAGGCGGTTGCCATTTTCGCGTTGCTCATCAACGCCGAGTTCCCTTAGTATTTAGTGGGCATATCGATCTGCTAGCCCAGTGCGGACGTTCCAATGAACTGAAATTGAAAAGGATGTCGAACCTCGGGCTACATTTGATTAAAACTTGAATTTCGTTATAGAAAACATCTTTAGAGTTTGGCTAAGCTGGAGCCAGGAGGGCCACGTTGAAAGGAATGCTTCTGAATCGTGCCACTGCAAACCTTGGGAAAACTAGTTTCCGTGATGTCAGGACGCTGTGAGCTCGACTGTTCACTGCAATCGTGACACCGTGAAGTTTCAAATTGTTTTCTGGCCCACTTTGATACGTCCAGTAGGGTGCACCCGTCTGGGATTTGGCTAGGCGCAGTAACGATCCCATAATCGTAGAACGCCCGCACATAGATGCATTGACTACATTTATCCAAAAGAGTATATGCTTACGGAACTTTGTGTCTGGTTCTCCGCGGCAACTAAAAAACTGAAGGGGCGTCTCTTGCCGGGGAGGCCGTAGCATGCTGAGGGAAAACTCTAGAAAAATCCATGAGGATACTTGAGAGGTGTATGAGCTGACGTCCCCAGCGCCATCCGGGTTTTTTCGAAATGGTGCCACTAACCTCTGCACAGCGAGAAGTGACTGGCCTCGCAAAAGAACGTTTACAGATTGGAAGCCAGTGGCCGGCCAAGTGATTCATATACCTTTTGGTGGTAGTCTACTAATTAGGGACGCTCAACGTTCAACGTGATCTTGGTGCCTGATTGATGGTGGCTCGCTAGCAGCTCGTTCGCCATTCGGAAGCACTGACTGCAACCCAGGGATCCATGCAATCCTGCTGGCTGGTCGAATTACCTTGATAGCTGTTGGATCCATCGGATCGTATGCCGATTCGGAAGCATTCGTTTTCTCATGCCGGACAGTGTATCAGCAAAGTTTATCTCCCTGTCGAACGGTTTTCCGGGGTAAATCCATCATGCATCTTTTTTCACCTCCTCA
>LUCM01000927.1:220050-236340 GCA_008360955.1 Fasciolopsis buskii | reverse complement strand
AGCGTATGAAACTTAGTAGACTACGCTGGTTGGGTCACGTGTTGCGTATGACGAACACTCGTCTACCATATCGTGCCCTATTTTGTGTTCCTCCTAAGGAATGGAAGAAGCCATGTAGGGCCCAACGGATGACGTGGCAACGTGGAATGAGAAAATGTACAGCGAACTTAGTTGAGGTAGGTGTCGTACGCCTTCGTGTTTGGGGTCCGAAAGACTCGTCGACTTGCTGGCTGGAGACAGTGAAGGATATGGCAGTGAACCGTGAACAGTGGCGATCGTGTTGTCATTTTCTTTCGAATCAGAATGATTGAAAGTGTGCGGTTGTATAGTTGGACTGTGTTCCGTTTGTTGGCTTCAGCAGCATCTTATCTTTTCCCGCCTGTGTAGGTCCACTTCCTGTTCCTTTTGGATGTTCACTCTTTTTATAGAAACGTGTAACTCTGGGGAACGGCAGCGGTCAGTGAGGCTTGCCTTGCTGTTCAACGCTGAACGATAATGATGATGATGATTGATTAATCCACATATATTTATACATATATATATATAATTCTTACTGATGCCAATACATTCCGTGAAATGTGGCTGGGAATGGATCAGAGGTATTGTCGATTTGTCCTACCTAGTTGACGACTCGAGGAATATATGTGTATGTGTATGTATGTGTGTATGTTTTTGTATGTGTGTGTATGTTACTGGTCAGTTTTTCCCGCGATCGCGCTGTAAACCACCTGGTGGATGATGACAATTAGGCCAGGGAAGTTGTTATGTAGACATCTAAGTACGCCAAGCGTCGGTCTTTTTCTCTGTCTACTATAAAGTGGACGTTATGACGGACACTGTTAAACGTGTGTAGCATATGGTTCATGTCCGCATGTTCCTGTACTACACAGTATATCATAAGAATAAATTTTTTATACTATGCAGTGTTTGACTGGGGAGCACAGTTGATTATTCTACAGTTTGGACGTAAGCTAGCAATGGTCCCATCGGTGACTCCACAGCCACTCCATCAGGTAAGTTACAGTCAGCGGTAATATCTACTTCCCTTACAGACTTAAGAACTTGATAGTTTCCGCGAAGTCAAGTGTTCCTAGTGTACTGTGTCTAGGAATGACTGCTCCAATTGGTTTCGGTAAACTGGCTAACCACTCAGATAAAGCATGATACGGCGAATTACGCGTGCCCGAAACACGCCTCATTGGAGATCCACCTTTGTCCACCTTCGGATGATTCTGGATGACGTTTGCTGAGTCTCAGCTCATGTTGGTTTTTCCTTTACTGTAATTTTCAAATCACTTGGGCAACCCTTTCGAAATGATTGCAACACTTGCCTTGAGGAAGAGTACCCACGGTAGTCGAAACATTGGCACATTACATCTACCAGCAACTCTGTGTTATTACCATTATATCATTCACAATTAAGGCACACCTGTTTGTAATTAACAGACGATAGAGTAGTAAATATTCTTGTGTTATGATTTCGAGAGTAGCACAGCGACGATGATTTCTATGTTTTGATTTCTGTCGACGTCTGAATCAAAGTTATTTCAAATACCTGTTGCGCACCTCCCAGATGACATTTATACCACCAGTAAACGTTCATCTTGAGAATGGACGTCCAGACAATCTTAAGCTATGGAATCACACTTTGAAATGTTGCACTAGACTCTCATATAATGCGAATAAATGCCCTCTAGTCGTTTGTTAATATCTTTTAGTGTTTCCTTTTCCCCAGTTATCTTGCATTAACTAGTATTCGGTGGCACAGAAGGCAACAGGTAACCGTTTGACTTGATTCTTCACAATTTTCACAGCTTTGTGCCGTTACAAGCGAAGAGGAACCTAATATGCTGTTTAGTTGATAGAGCAAGATGAATATGTACGGGCGACACAAATGAGCGACACAAATGAACTTCGTTTTCTGCGGAGAGTATTCGTACAAAATGGATACCCCGAAAGATTCATAAATAAAACTATGGAAAAACACGAAGTAAGACTAAAAGTAATAGGACCAATAAAGAAACCCGTATACGTTCCTTTGCCTTTCAAAGGTGACACGGAAGCGGAAATTGTCCAACGGAGACTGTCAAGCTCAGTCGGTGGAAAATTCTTTGCTGCACAGTTAAAAACTGTATTCAAATCCAAACCGATCATGTGTTTCCAACTAAAGGACAGACTGCCAGATTCTGCAGCCTCATTCTGTGTATTCATTCACCTGCTCCTGTGGAACCAGGTATATTGGCCGCACGACCAGGCGTTTGTCCGATCGGGTTCGTGAACACCTCCCGGCTTTGTTGAGCACAGAAACAATTAAGTCAATCACTAGCGCGGTGTATCCACACCTTGTCCAGTCAAACCACTCAGTGAACGTGACAAGTGCTTTTCGCACCATCTACAAAGTTAGGAGCGGACAATCAAGATCTGTCAAGTGTCGCATCTTGAACACAGTCGAAGCCGTATCTATCCGTTTGTGTAACCCCCCTCTATGCGCTCAGAAACAATTTGTCCAGACTCTTAAACTTCCCTGGCCCATTTGTCATTATCCGACAAGTGGTCTACAACCTGATCGTTTGACAAATTGATCAATTACACAAACACAGACGCGTTCTCAGAGTTGTGAACTGATGTGACTGCAAACCGACAATTTCCTTTGAGCCATCTCCAGACCATATTTAATGTTATGTATCTTCACAATTTACCAAACTTTTTCTACCCGATTGTGTATTGGCGAGTACGGGGGAATTCGCAACAACCTTGCCTCGGAGAAATCATCCTCCATGAACAGGTATTCAAGTCCACTGTGATAAGATGCATTATCACAAACTGGCGTAACTTTGGACATTGGGACCGTCTGTCCTAGATTATCCAAAGCTGATCGGAGCTGCTGCTTTCGGTAATCGGATCGATATGCATCACGTTTGGTCCTCCCAGTTATCAATCCAGATTTAGACATGGCTCCAGTTGGGTGGAAATTGGCGCCACGGCTGTTGAAAAACTGCAGGCAGGATAGTGTCTTTGGTGAGTGAGTCCGTTGTTCATCTGCAGGGCAGGATGAAATCGATTTCACCAATCCATCAAATGTAGTCCTTCCGTTGGTCCGCTTCAAACATCTCGGAAGTGCAGTGCCTCCTCTTTCTGATTATTTTATTACAAATGGAATGAGATGCATATTCTTCATAGGGATCAATCGAGAGTCAAGTTAATTACCGACTGTGATTCATGAAAAATCCTTATCGAATTCGGCTTTCATTCGAGTTCACAACAACTAAAGCGTGCCCGTTGAATTTTCATTGAACCTCGTGACCTTTTGTCCAATTTACATAACTTCCAAATTTTGCTTCAATTTCCACCTCTTGGCAGACGCCCATATCGAAGTTCGTCTGTGTGACTCCGGTGTTATGCTGTTTGGTACTTCATACCATTGGGCTTTGAAACCATAAGTCATTATTCGCCGTCCTCCAAAGCCGCCACAACTCGCTTGCGTATCTCTTCGTCAGCACTAACGCACCTTCCGCGACGCTTAACAAAAAAGGCAACGGTCACTTCCGATTTGCCACTATTTTGTATGACAATATTGTGGCAACGTCGAACGCATGATCGATAAAATTGAGAGGACAGAAATTGGGATCACATCGGCTGCGGCTTCAACAGGGAACCTACTTTTCATATGTAGAAACGTCTGGAGGCTCATAGGTGGAACCGGAGACAAATATCTGTTTCTAAATTCAGGGAATGCTAATTTCCATCTCATTCTTTGACGCCCACTGAGCGAGGGAAGATCATCGTGAATGCCGAAGCTTGATAATTCACGGTTCCAAGCCTCTTGTTTAAAACAGGCTCATCTGGACGGGGAGCAGAATAGTTGTTACGTAAGCTACAGTCCCCGTTTTTGCTTCTGCTGGATACTAGGATTCAGTTACCAAGGCAGTGATTAATTTTGAATGCATTACGGGGTTTACAGCACACAGGCTTGTGAGGGAAAAAGGCAACGAATAACAACTATGAATTCCTTGGGGAAATATTTGATGGAGAGTTCTTTGCTAAATTTTTTTTCATGAAATTCACATCTGGTATGGTAAACCTATTTAGTAATTTGATTAATATTTTTTTGTTTTTTTTTGTAGGTCTCAGTTGCACCTAGTGAGTAACAGGATACTTATAGAAGGCAATGTATTATGAATGTAGGTCAAGTTACGCTACGGAGACTGAGGTCTCGCATGAGGCGATTCCTGATCTATTAGGAAGGACATTTTGGGCAGTCTTAAATTAGGGACTCGAAACTGGTAGACGAATAAAAATCCAGGATCATTAATGAACACTTGAATATTACGGACCTACAGAATTGTTTTGGACTCGTATCAACCTTTATGTCTACGCAAAAGTCACGTAAATTTCAATCGAATCAAATCAAGTAATCACTTTGAATACCGGCAGATGACCGTTCAACTTATTCAACACTACTCGGATGAGAGTACCATAAAACGACGTTACGTACATGAATGAAAAATAGGGCTTTTGCGTTGCATACTTGAAAGCACAAAAGTTCACGGGGAATCATTCGTGGGCAAAAATAGTAAACGGTTTATAGGCTCTGGTAAAGACGAATGGACGATTTTGACGAGATCCAGAAAAGCATGTAGAAATACTAATTACTGGATACCCTGACTGTGACTGCACAGTAAATGCTTTTGTGGAAAACGTTTGATAAGTAGGGGATAGCAGATGAATTCCAATGAGAACCATGCGGAAGGTGACCGATTCCTCGTTTGAAGTTGTAAACTGAATGCTGATGTTGTATGGTAAATCATCAACGATTAATTTTTTTGTTGTTTTTTATTAGTATTTATTGCTTTATTGGCCAGTGGAATATCAAAGCCCTCATTTTTTTCATTATTGAGTGAACTTATTCCAAAACAAAGTTTAAATTAAAAATCAGCACTAGGTCTACGAAACACAACGATAAATAATGGGGAGCTCCATGAAAAACATCAGTAGTGTCCTAATTAAAAATTCCACCAATTGGTTATTGCAAAATTTGAGACGCAAAACACGGGTACCGGATTGTACACGAAGTTATCCATAGACGGGAACAGAATAAAACATCACATTCTGCGTTAGAATTCGCATTTGATTTACTGTGTTTTTCTATTCCGTATGAACAATGTTCACTAGCGAAATCTGATCGGAGGCTGTAAGGTATTTGAACCGATGGTCCTTTTGATCACCACAGACAACGTCATACGTTCTGTCTGTCCTCAGCGATCAAACCATAGTAAACACAGGAAATGAACCTCGAACTGCTTTGTCTCAGTGATTTGTCCATTCTGTCTTTGACCTGTATGAATGATGTTTTGGTGTTACTTCTTCCAGGGGGATGGAAGGCTGAAGCGAGGGGGCCGACACGCTGAAATTCGCTGTTACATTCAATCGGCACTCACTGAAACCCTTTGAAGTGGTAATGAGTATGGTTCATCCGACTACATGAATATGCCGGTCCACAATGAAGCGCTAAACATGTCCGGTCCAAATGGTGTCACCGATAACAAACTGCGTTTGAGTGGCTGATAGTTCTCGCAATAACTAGGTGCTCTATATGGGCTTACTTGGTCAGTCGCGAACTGTTAAAACCGGGTAGAAGACGAATCGAGCCGCAAACTAAACAATACATCAGTTTTTTCAACCAAATTATTATGTATCAAAGGCTAATTTATGCGTGAACTTTAGGCAGCCAAACAGACTCTAATCGACCAGTTATGAAGTCAGCATAAGCTTGATCATCCACACTCTTTGTCAAAATATAACCACCTCAATGAGTAAAGAATAACAATATGTCTGAATTGTTTAACCGCATAATGAAACTACTGCTGCAACGGCAGCTGTTAACACTACTCTACCTAGATACAGGTCTTTGACCGTCCTTGATATTTATATGTAGTCAAATTTAATCAGGTGATTCGAATTAGCCTGGACAGGCTCTGGAAACTTGATGGCAACACCTGCTGATCCCACTTGAAAAACCCGGATTCAGACCCTCGTCCCACTGGAGGATAGGCCTCATCTAGGAGTTCTAACAACGGCGAAACTCGAGTCTGATGCTTCCGGGGTGTAGGGCTGAACGGACGACCTGAGGTTGTGCATGAAGGGCGCTGTCCAAAGTACGGTCTACTGGATTAACTTAATTAACACGTCTGCTGAAAATAAGGTCAACCAGGCTTTTAGGCTCAATACATGCTTCTAGTCAGAGCGTTGCGGTTGCGTTTAATTGTTAATGATTATGGAGGCCTGTGATCTTAGTTCGTGCAAATAACCCTAATAAAAGTCCCCGGGAAATAGCCCTAATCTCATGGGAAAATGGTGTCCTTGAAAATTACTCAAGCAGTAAATTGTCCGAATTAAAGTAAACGGCCCATGTTACGCTACTGAGTGAGAACTCAAGTAGCATGAAAGGTCTTCTCAACCGTTTGAATGGTAGTCTAATTATGTCTGCTATAAGTTTTGTACCTACCCAATGCAAATGGTGTTGTCAGACTGGATTAGATCGAGGCAGGGGAAGATCCAGGTGAAGTGGATGAGTTTAACTGCTTAAGAAGTTGTATCTCAGCTAATGGTTGCATATCGAATGAAGTGTGTTCTGCAAACATAAGGCTAGATTAGCGTTACGCAACTTGAGACGGCCATGGCTTCAGGGTGATATCCGCTTAGGTTGGGTATGAACATCAGCAGTGGGATCGGTCCTGCTATGTGGTTCATACGCACATCGTTCGGGACAGAAAATATGGGAAGGCTTTCAGTAGTTGGACACTGCCGTCTTCGCAGTATTGGGAAAATATGGGAAGAAGTAACTCGATAACTCAGGGAATAAGTGTGATGTACTGTGATCAAGGGTCTAGTCTTTAGAACGGGCCCTGAGTGCGGATAGATTAAGGTGGTTAGGGCATGTTCTTTGCATGCTCACAGGATATATGTCTCTGTGTGCTTTGTTGTTTGAGGCAGGAATTTGGTGGCATATGCGCCGCTGTGGTAAATCAAAGACTTGGTATAACGACACGAATTTCTTGGCTAGTGGACTTGTTCATATAGGTGCAGTCAGACTACCGAGTTTTGCTTCATGATATCCCCGAAGCACTGATTGGCGGCAGTGTGATTTGGTTTAGTGCTGCAACGCACTGCTATGAATTTGGTTTCTTTCTGTTCTTCGTTTTGTTTTCTTGTTTTCAGAGGACGCTGATGTGAGGTAGCCCGTTGGTGCAACGTTTATGGTTATACTAATTGAACTAAACAGAACTATGTTTCGTATTTTCTTGAACTACTTCACGAAGTCCACAGTCATGCGTTTAACGAGCATCCTGGAGGTATATACGTTGGCTGCAGTTAATGAGTACTGAAAGCTCACCGACGAATATTCTGGTCGTCAGCTCAGTACGGATTTCTACCCAGCGCCCTTCAGCCCAAGTTTTTGGTGGGTCCCTTATAAGTTCTAATGATTTAGACAGTTTTACATAATTAATCTGCTGAGACAGACGAAGATACTAGTATTAGATGGTGTAATTATCCATTCTGAAATACGTATAACCAGATATGCGTCATGATCCCAGATATTAAAACTGATCCCCCGCACTGAAGTATTTGATGAATGCCACTGTAACGGTCTGCAACCTTCTCGATTCATTGAGCATGCATGAAACGATCTAGAAGAATCAATAACTCAGAAGCCAGAGAATCAGAATATCATTCTGCTAGGCAATGAAATCTACCATTCGTAGTCTGAATCCCGAGATATTATGGTGAACCGTTTCCGCCCTTGGTATAGGTAATGAACTGAATTCATGTGAGACATTACTTGTGGAATGTCAATGTACCAGCTGGTGAATTGGATCTACATAGCGACGTTTGAAATCCCGAGTTTTTCAATTCTGCTAACTTTGATTTTATTTGCTTTACAGCTCCGTCACCGGCTGCGATGCCTAAAAAATGTAACGGACAAATTAACGCACAACCTCACGAGAGATTTCCTCTTTCTGATAAGCAAATAAAATTAAGTTGGTCAAACTTCGTAATTTATTTCACACCTGAAATGCAAGGACTACGAACTTTCGTCACTAGATGCATTTTCCAGTTATGATTGACAAAATTGTCTGAACACATGACCCGACCGTTAGTTGAATATCCAACTGACTTTCTTATCAACGGCTCTTGTCCAATTCATCTGTAAGCTTTGGATTTAAAGCGTGTCAATAATTTTTTCAGAAGTGTCTTTGAGGCTAATCTAATCACTTCGGTTGTTATTGGATTAGATGAATATTTGGTCAATATTTCCAAATCACATGCTAGTAACAGAGCGTCATCCTTCACACCGGTCACACTTTGATCTGGTTTAATTTGTTTCCGAACAGTTTTGTACCATAGAATAACGGCATTACCGAAATGAATCAGCTGACTAGAAACCACCAATTTTGCTCTAGTGCTGTGCACTATTTCATTTATATATTTTTAAATTAATTCAGGCCGCTGGACAAAATCAAGAATCCCAGTGAACCACCTGCGGGCCTGCGGAGCACCATTATTGAATTCGCAATGGGCTTGAATCTGTTCGTTGTACTCTTGTTGACTTGTAACATTTGATTCCCTCATTTTGTCCTAGCTGTTTGTAAACCAGACTTTATTTAATAGTGTATTTATATAAATCAGATGCTTTCGATAGGCCTCCTTCGAAATAATTACAAATTAGTTCCTTGAATTTTTACAATATTAATTCATGAAACAACAAAGCCGTACTCACAAAAGACTGTCACATCTCCATTTGAAACCGTCATCAACTTTGTGAATATCTCTACCGTGACTCCCGCGGAGTTTCAAAATCCGAGATGTTTAGTTGTGCGCCAAGTATCAGCCTATATGGTCGTGCCTGTGCACGATATTGTATGCTAATTGCAGCCCTGTATTGTCAGGTGATTTAAACTAGTTGTGTAATACATCGGTTACAGGAGACTCTGTTGGTGATACCACACATGTAATCATGACTAGCAAAAGGTCTAAACACGGCTGAATTTTCTTGTCAGGCATCCCATTACTTAGTGGGTTCAAATCCCGTCACAACCGGTCAGCTTCCCTACATTGCAGTCTTCATTTGGCTACGATCTCTTTTCTGAAAATTATCTCATTAATAAAAGAAGTAAAACGATGGAGCGGGAAAGGTCAGTCCGTCCTACTAGTTTATTTATAATACGTAGCTTGCAGACTATCACAGTCAATCCCAAAAGAATGTTAACGTAAGAAACCACTTACCGTGGCTCCTTGTATTTCAGAGACAAAATTTGTCGAACTGTCGGCTCCACAATACCTGTTGAAATTGCCAAATCAAACTTTTTTCATCCCTGTAGCCCTTGTATTTCTGTCGATAGCCGGTCTAATGATTCGACATTTTATATTTTCGGTTATGGGATTTCGTCGTACATTTTCTCATGAGCCATTGTGTGTTCGTGGTTGTTGCTTCAACTATTCAATGTAACTGTTAATAATTCCCCCTATTGTCTGTTTATGCCCATTCTGCAGTTCTATTTACATGTGGCTACGTTGGCACCATGCTTGGTTTCAAGCCGGTGTATAACGCATATATATATATATATATATATATATATATGTGAGTCATATGGCGCTTAATAATATACTGCTTTCTGAATGTCAGCAACTCCTTTTTCTCAGTTGGTGACAAAATGCCTACGCAAACAGTAGCTAAAAAGCAGTCCAACTCCTTCTGTTCATCAGTACCTGACCAGCAGGCGTCAGTTGGCCGTCGATAGACTTAAAAGTACTGGATGAAAGGTCACTCAGACGACGATAGCGAACATTGTATATTGTTCCCATGGTGCGCGTCAAAGTGGTAAAATGCTACTTTCGGAGGGGCAAACGACTTCAGCTGGCCATCTGCTTCAAACTGAAATGTAAGTAGAAAGCAGTTGGGAGCGAAATACAAAATAAAGGAAAACTTGTGGATTCATCCACGTTGTTTCAGGAAACTGTGCTTTTCCAGCGACGATTTGAGTTGTTCTGACTTGGAATGTGCAAAAGTGGAAGGAAAATTCATGACCGGAATCTCAGTAAGTCTAATCGATTAGGTGAAGTATATGCACAAACCAAAACATGATGATGGTATGCAATTTAATGGTTACCTTGCAAACCATGAAAAAAATGTCAAGCCAAAGAAACGCAGAGTTGATCGCCGAACGAATCGCATTGGCAAAACAAAGTTGAGAAAGACTGTGTGGTTGTCAAATGATAACCAGTCGTGAGAAGATTCTGGTCTAAGGGGCAACGCTGAGAGAAACTGGAGCGCAGATTTGCTAATGGCTAAACGAACGAGTCAGCTGGCAATCGTACGAGAAAGACTCTGAGGTGGCTAAAGATTGAATCCCTTTGTGTTTGTATATGCCTATGCAGGTATACACAAACAGGTTTATGCATACAAATATATTGTGGAAGTTTGTGTATGGATCACGTGCCGTTGGAACCATCACGATGGACGAAAACAATAAGAAAGGACAGAAAGACAAAGGAAACCATTTTGTGCAGTCCACTACATATGATAACCCCTCTATCCGTTACACCGACCTCGACCACCATCCATCTGTATCCATAACTCCTCTTCAAGTTGGATACTACCCGGTTGTTCAAACCGAAGTATACGGTTCACTTAAGGTGTCTTAAATAGCATTGTGACTAAATGGTTTAAATTTCAAGGCATTGAATCGATCTGAGAGGCACTGGAGACCAGTGACTGACTACTCAGTTTATACGCCATTCGGATGGGCCCTGTACACCCATACGCCACAGACGCCTCTGAACATAGTGTTTTGTGTTTCATAAGCCGTCCCTGATTGGTTTGGAATTATTGTTAAGCCATCTTCTTTAGAAGGATTATCAAAGACTAGTCAGCCCGTTGGAGAGCACCGGGAATATGCAAATCCACTTTCATGCGCCAAGTAGTCGCGGAATCGAAGCGGTCGGTACCGGTGAGAAGAAAAGCTCATGATTAGGTCACATTTTTACTCACGGTTGATGACTGCTTGAAATCCGGTTTTGAAACAGCCGTTGTTCGTTAGAGCGTTCACCACCGTTGCACTGTTGGTCAAAGTCTTAAGCGTCTATGTGAGTTTTAAGACTTAATGAAAGTAATAACAAACTGACTTAAGCAACAAGTGCAGCTAAAGTCTGAGTAAAATCGGAAAACAAAATAAAGAGGAGGTGTCTTTGTTCTAAAGGTTGATTTTGAGTAACTACGCAAAAGAATCGACGGATTATCATGTGGTTCTGACGTGGACAGCATGTATTCACACTCCTAAATACCGGAGGGACAACTAGTTCCACTGCTTCGAGTAGTTGTCAGTTTGATTCGCAAACTGAACACCGATTATTTTCCAATACGTCTAGTGAACTCTTTTGACCAAATTATCTCACATGTTACTGGCCAATGACTTGTCAACTCTTATCATTTTGGGTCAGACCTTACTCGTGCTTGAAGTTGCATACAAGTTCGTGCGTGGTCATATGGGGGTGCTACCACCGGAAATCAGGTATCCTTCTCCACGACTTGAATAGACTGCCAACGAAAATTTAAGGGGGAAAAATGGGGTTCCTGTTTATTGTTCCCGGGTCTGTGCGACCCTATACTGTTTAATGAAAGTGAGGTTTCAGGAGCAGAATTAGAAATGTAATCTGAAAATTGCTGAGACAACAGTAGCGGGTTTCCGGGTGACCTACCCGAATGTTATATAAGTAAAAGTATAGTTCAGATGAACGGACTACTGCTGTCAGTGCTGCTTCGTTAGGGAAAGCCGTCTGGTGTGCAGTCTGTGAACCGCCTAGTTGGTTTGACTGTGTGATTGCCGAGGCTGGCTCATATACTTACTAGCCTTCAGGTCATGTTAAGTTTTCTGCTTCCGCTTTTTTAGGTCTGCCTAGCCACTTTAGAATGTTTAAAGTGGTAACATACAAAATCACCTTGCTTTTCTGCTATTTGTTGTTCCTTCTGTTTTTCCACTCCGTGCACTTTTATTCAGATCGTGTTAGGTTGGCACCTCGGTGTTTTCAAATAGGCGCAAACATAGGTAGATATTATATAAGTGGTTTCGTATAAAAGTAATGAATTTTCATGTTATTACACACTTTAGTGCTTTTGCTTCAGATAAAAGTCAGCTGTTAGCGCTCCCTCTTGAAACCGGTGCATGAAAATCTGACGTTAAGGAATAATTCTGTTAGGATTGGGAGCAATCATAAAGCCCACGTGACCGTTTCTTCTTAGATTCGCCGCTGCGATAAGTGAACCAGTAAAATTGCGGCCTCTGACATTCACCTGTTAGATTCACTTTTCACATTTGAAGTTTCCATAACATTTGTTTATGACAGAATTATTGTGAAGACAGTCTTTTTAATCCCGGTCGGAGGAGTGTATTTAGAGGCTTTGTTCGATTATGGTAACTGTTCTTGAATCAGTTATTCGCTGCTCTACCTACATGCTTCAACTTGCAGTGTGATATGAACTGGAACCCTTAAATTGTAGAAAAATACGAAGTGGATATGCATCCTGACTATGGCTTTTCTGAATCATTCCGAGATTTTTTAAAGCGCCCGTCAACTAAAAAATTCTCAGATAGACCGAATTCCACTAGCCCCTATGAACAGACTCGCAAGATACTCAAGCCTTAATTCTGGAGCTTCAAACACAATTGGGATGGTGCAGCCTGAGCGATCTATTAGAGGTTCAACTTCGGGACCATCATACCATCGGAATTAAGTGTCACTAATCCTAAGAGAAGCTACATTTACTTTTTGAGGTGCGTGATCGGCATCAGATTGCGAATAACAGTCGTGTTCACTTCACAGATTAGGTTGTGCAGTCATGGCTAAGTACTTTAAAAGAGTGATTTCACGACTCCCCAAAAATTCAAATCTGATACTATATGTGGTTCGAAAAAGCAAGAAAGCAAGACTGATCGATTGAAGCCAAAAGTTGTTTTGGGAAAAGGGTGATCCTCGTAAAACGTTACATCATCGATCTAGATTTTGCTTCTCGAATGCTAAATGCTTCAAATTTGGTAAAAACTGATCATATACGCTATGACACTATTCTCAGTCGAACATCCGTCTTTTACCACCCTGTCATTTGTGTCTATCCTTAAACAATGCACTTGCGGATACACTTGTCGCTTATTTACTCTTTTTGGTAAAGTTTAACAACAAATTGTTATTTGATTCCGGAAGTATGAATCCGTTCATTCTGCTAACTGTTGTGCAACGTGCTATCCTCAAGGTGAAAGTTGGACATAGTGATCGGCTTACAAAGACATCACTGGTCGCCCACCGCCAATTCTAGGTTCATGCACTGCTTTTCTTACAGACTAAGCGAATATCCTTTGGTTCTGACCTACATGCTATCCGTTCCAGGGCCTCCATAAATGGTCGCAACTCTGCTAGGGATTTCAGTATTTCCACTTCTCTTTTTCTAGTTTATAGTAAATCCTTCTCGGATTTGATTTTGCTTTGCTTTGAGACGACAAACGGGATGAAAATTACACCGGTCAAGCTTGCATTCGATGATGATCCCATTTTGTGCAGCGCTGCATGTTATCCTCTGGTTTTCTACGGACAGTTAAGAAAGCTTTGGATTCTTTGGTTTCCACCCAATTACATTAATCAAATGAACCGCACTGATTGCTACTCTTCTGAAAGCTGAGAGTAGAACTCCAGAAATTCGTCGGCGGAGGTGTACTACATAAGAGGATGCGCCATCCAAATGGATCACATTATTTCTATCGATTGAGTTCAAGGGACCTTCAATTACAAATCCTTCTGCATCCTTACTGCAGTAAGTGACTACTATTAACACTTCTTTTGGTCTGCTTTACATATTTCTTCCGTTTGGCCTGAGCACTTCACCTGTAGTTCTTTATTCATTAATAAATTCAGTTACCCAAGTTTTGCTTAGTGCTGAGAGTTAGCAAGATGACAAAGTAGTTCATGACCCAATCAAGTCAGTTCAATTTAAAAGACTGTTCATTACTGCAACGCCTTTTTGAATTTAACGTTGCCATTAGTGCTTCTAAGTGGGTTTTCAATTCATATTCCTTAAATATCTTGGGTATCTGATTGGCAAAGACGGCTTTAAGAACGATTCCGATCATTTGGTTCACCTGCTAACTGTACACAGTTCCACAGACGTAAGTGAACTACATTCATTAGTTGGTTCCCTATAGTAGTATACAAGATTTGGTGAAAACTTTCACCAACTTTGGACTTCCTGCTTGATCTATTATCTTTTGGTGTTTTTCACTGGTCCACCACGAATGAACAAACGTTGTGTTCTGTTCTGGGCCAAAACGTTCGTGCACTTTTTAACGCTTAAAACATTCTACTCTTATAACGGATGCTTTACCTACTGGTAGTAGTACAGTTTTAGAACAGAATGTCTACCCAGCTGTTTGTCTTTCACACTGCCACACTACTACTGATCAGGGTCATTCACAGATACAACTCAAGGTTCTAGTAATTTTTTGGTCGGTTCAGCGACTTCGCATGGACCTACTCGGTCCTAGGATCACGAAGCAATACCAATTTTCTACCATCGGGTGAAACCACTACACAAATCAACCTTGGCAATGATGAAGAGGTGGTAAATTGCATGTTCGGCGCACGACTATGGTACTGGGCATCAAAGTGCAAAGGAAGTTCCAGAAACCCTCAATCCTGGAATAATTGTAATTCAACTGTTTAGTTGTCCAACTTCTACCAGTTAGTAATCACTAACCATTTCATCTGCTATGAAACGAGAGTGGAATGCGATCTTCTTTCCCAACACCATACCAGGAGAGAAGCGCTGGGCATCATTTCTGAGAAAATCCGTATCATAACTCTTTTGTCACTTTGGTGACGGATTTTGTCCGATTTCCATTCCGGCCATCGAAATATTGACACACTGAACCCTTAGCAGGGCTGACTTGCTAGTGGGCCGGGAGTGATAGCGATATTTTGCTTCTCTCCGAAGGCTCTGGAAAGAGTGTATCCAGAACTTTCCGGGCCCTTGAAATGCATGTGAATCTCGTGAACGAATTCATGCTAATTGTTTTGACCGTTTTTTATTAATTACTGCGCGCTGGTTGCCATAGTTTCATGTCTTTATTGGTCTAAAAGAATCCTCGCAGCTTTTGTTGATGCCGACATCACAATCACTGGATTGCGAAAGACTTTGAGTTGTGCGGTTTAACTCAAGCATTTGTTACCGGCGCTGGTTAGCAGAAAAAATTGTTCGGATGCTAAAAGTGCCATAAAATCATTTAGCTCATGAACTATCTAAGATACTGATCAAGGTTTTGATAGCCATGGTTTCAGTACGGAAATACAGTACGGGAAATCCCGGTTCAGTTGTTCAAATCTCTGAAGAGCTTAGAACCCGCGGATGTTATCCACTGGATAGGAACTCAGGACAGCTGTCTGATACTGGGCCCCTCCCTGGGTTGCGAATACGGGGACGGCCACCATCCAGGTGGTTAGCCATGAATGGGGTAGGCTTAAGCCTACCGAATAAGTGGTGGCAGAAAAGCAGTGGCAGTGTCAAGAGCGCGCTGGGTCTTCACCTAGCAAGCGACCTCCATAAGAAATACCACAATAATCCGCTATCGGCACTGTTATGTGGCGTGTGGACCGCCAGCCCAATAAATCAATTGCTCCTTGTCGTGTACCACACACCCGGCAAGGTTTTCCAGGAGGGATATATCAACCGACCAATTGGCCGAGGGCTCGTCTAGAATGATTCTGCTTCCTGTCAGAAAGCGCTTGGTTGCGCAAAGGCTAGAGTTGCATCCTCGAATTAAAAGGTCTGCTCTGGACTGGGTGACCGAGTAGTATAACAGACCACACGCACTCAACTACAAGTATGGGGCGAATGTTTCTTACTCTCAAATTGTTTACGACAACGACCTCCTACCGTACACAATCGTTTGTGCCCCTATTGATTCCCGTTACCCCCCTTCTAAACCGATCCTCTTACGTTCTTGATAGTGCCATTGGAATAAGTCCTGTTCCCTATTCTTTTGCGTTCTTCTTCAGGCAGCATCCAAGTCTCACCGAACCCACTTCCGTCGGCTGATGCACTTTACTCTTGATGCCCCTCCAAAATGGCCACATCCAAAGTGCGAATACTGATACGTGTAGGTCAACAGAGGGAGGTTAGTCGGGGCACTGGAGACCTTAGTCATCAATTTGTGCTGTATACAAGACACTCCCAATCAAGACTCCGGC
>LUCM01000927.1:183119-211675 GCA_008360955.1 Fasciolopsis buskii | reverse complement strand
GGCCATCTAAATTGAGCCTGAAAGTGTTCCATCCAGCGTGCAAGACGGCGTGCAGTTTGTGGATAGGCGAACCGTGAGAATCACAGATCGTTTTGCTTGCACCTTGTGCGTTTTTATATAACATTTGCCTCAGGTCGTTTTGTGTTTCCTTGATCGTTGAGTTTTGAAATAATTAGGACACGTTGGAGTAGTCTAGGTTTTTGCTTTTCCTAACTTCTGCGTGCGATGTTGCTGACCTGCTGTCCGTAATAACAATTAAGACTTATATTTGTGGTTTCTGATATTTGTACTGGCCCTTTCATGGTTTTGATGGTATGCATTCCTCCATTGTGAATTCTGGATGTGATTGTCTTCTGTTTCTGAAATTGTAGCCCATTGTATTTAAAGATATATTCAATCACCTAATATAATTTGGGGTAACGGTTTAGTGGATCGAAATTACCAGTCCTTCGGCAATGTACCGCACACCAGTCTTACTCACGTCCATAGGATGACGAGATGTGACTTTTGGTCATTATCATTTTGCTCACTGATAAACGATGCTAACGTTTATCCAACGATTCAGCGCCTGAAGTCCATTCAACTTTGTGTGTCGCACATAAGCCAACTGATATGGTCTGCGTGCCAGATAAAATTTCCTTAAATGAATTGTGGTACTGGGATTGCACAGTGTCAGTTAGGGGAATTTTCAAGTACATATACACCATTGCAATTTCATTGTAATATTGTGTGCTGCTACGGTTGCAACAATGCAGATCACAGAGGTCAAGCAAAATTCTTAGTTTTTACTTTCTACAGTAGATTTCCTAAGTAGAATGCCAAACGTCGCGGTTTCATAGCCTGTCAGTTCTGTCCGCTGGGCTGCTCATCTCACTGTAAATAAAATACTAGTAGCTTTGATTGCAAGTAGTGTGGCAAGCATATCAGAGAAATAAATTCCTCCAAAAGGAAAAAGGCCGGTTTTTTGCAGTTATTACCGGGATCAGGTGTGCGTACACGGTACTTTCATGTTTAACTACTCCCTATACTTTGCAATTTGATAGTGGTTTTTTCATTAGAATCTCACTTTATTCGCTAGTATTGCGTTTGTATAGTGCATTCATTTATAAACTACAATGGTTGTTTGCAAACAGCTTTTGACACTTAGTCGAGGGCAAATTTGGGATGGAATACACATGGTCCTTCTTCTTCGGGGCTAAAACCAGTATCGGAGTATCTAATTGTTGACGTCATGAGGACGCGAAATGTTTTTCTCAATCAAGTGTTACGGAGTGGTCAACTGGGATTGACGGTGACGAAGGACTTTAGTCGAGTCATTTGATAATCATCTTATTTTGAATGGCCTACGTGGTCGCGGGGTATACAGTTTTATTTCGAGTGGTAAGCATCGAGGGCAGTTTCATTTTAATGTTTTTCTTGATTTCCTAGCTGGTATTTATTTTTCATAATACCTCTATACACATATGGGTATGTAGTAGTTAATTAGCCAATTGAAGTTCTATTCGTTTTCTATCCGTTTAGTCTATTCGTCAGAAATAAGGACAAAACAATCGACTGTTTCACAAGTTTGTGAGTAAACTTAGATTTCTTCTATGAGGAGAACTTTGTTTTGAAACTGTGCAGGGTACTGCCCCGGATGCGCCATATCTGTAGAGAGTAGAAATTTATAAATTCTTTTGCATGACGTTTCATTTTATGACGTGACGCCTTCAATCATCTGCACTGCAAATTCATTTTCTTCCCGGCTTTCGGGCCATTTATTTTAGCATTGTGCATATTGCAGGCTAAAAATATCGTCTTCCTCAAGGTATATTGGACAATCGCATAGACATCTAATTGGGCTCCATTTCGACTGGCATGCATTTTACGCAACCAAACTATTGCTGTTTGATTTCCCGTACAATCGATTGTACACACGATCAGTTGCCAAGATTTCAATCATTTTTGGATCTGCGGACGTCTCTAGTAAGATTACAAGACTTCTGTTGATCGATCGGAAAGGCTAAAGTCACATCATTTCCCGATTGCAGTTTGTTTAACACAGGTGGGGTATAGTTATAACAATTCGGCTGCGAATTCCGAGTCCAGATGTGAAGAACGGACACTCTACTGGAGATCCGAGTAACAGGTTTCGCGAATCAAGTACACTCACGTCTCCGGGGTTCGGTATAGCAGTGTCAGTGAAGTCAATGAAAATTGTCATGAACTAGACAGAAGCAGAATACATGGGTGAAGAACAACAGACGTATCCCATTCTTTTGCTACCTAGCTTGTTTTAAAATCTAAAGTTTGTCTAATATATTGTGATTCATTGTGAGTTTGCAAATCACTGAAATCGAGCTCGTTCTTCAACTTAGGTTCTCTTATCGTGTTAAATGGGAATTTTATGGCAGCAGAGCCTCACCTAGAAATTGTTTTCAAGGCAAATAATGCTTAAACAACGTAAATTTTACCCCCTCTGATAAGAACATAAATCTTAGTAGTTTGGACTTCTGTTTCTGGTAGGTGGCATTTGTCCAATTTAAATGAAAAACTAATCGGAGAAGTTGCCAGTTATCGTAAATCATACAACACTATTGGAGGAAATGTCCTTTTTACCAATTACGACCCATAAGTGCTTGTGGTTCTTGAAAAATATCACGAACGATACCTTACCGAATAACCAACTGGCCACGATGAAGAAAAGTGGTCACGGTGTTGACCCTAATAAGTAGGGATAAACCGTCAAACTATTATGACAAGGTCGTGTCAGGACACCTAACGCACCACGAAATGAACAATCGACCGCTTAGGAATCATAAAAAGGCTTCGTACAATTTTTGTTTCTGTCAGGGAGAATAGGATGCGTTAGAATCTATCACGAGGTTATTGTAGACCCGTTGTTCAGGCAGTAAAAGATAAATATTCGTTCAGAAAACTGCTACGCGAAAACATGTTCATTAGTTCTTATTTATGTTGCCGTTTCTGCTACATTTTGTCATATATTGGACATTAGTTTTCATTATTTCCTCAGAGTGATGTGCACTAACCCACTGTTTTTCACCTCAATAAAATACTCGAAAGGCTGTGTGTTGCGATGAAGTACGGGAAATTCTAACAGGTGAAAAAATAAAACCACTGAGGTTATTTGGACAATACGTTGAGTTTCTGTGACTTGTGTTAGACAAATGACATGAAACAAGGACATTTCTTTCCCTGCAATTGGTAAGTTTATTACAAGTAACTGAGAAAAATAGTGGCTTGGATTTTGTTGAAGCAGGCCAGGAAAGTGAAGGAAAATTGAATTACAGTGAATGGTTTTTTTGAACATAAAACTGTTCCATTCTTGAGGAATAAACACAGCTATCGATACCCGATGAACAACTTGATGACTGCACTTTTTCACGGAGACATATCACTGCGAGCTGATGAAGTGACCCATCACTGATCATTTGTGCATAACTCAGATTGTTGCTTGGATCTGTGATTACCTTTTTGAACGATACATCGATCAGCCTAGTTATGAGCCTCATGATTTCTCGCATTGAACTTGATGGCTTGATTTCATCAGAGTCCCAGTCATTTCTCATCTATGATGTGCTTTTTAACGATTATTGTCTCCTTCCTGGAAAAGGAGTCTGTTGTTACATCTGATTTTTGAAATTAAAGCTAAAGATAACGTTTCACAATAAGGTGTCAGTCGCCGTAGAGAAGCGGTGCTTTCTTATCCGGTGATTGCCCTTTTACTCCGATAAACATGTCCCTCGCCGAAGGTGGTTGTCGGACGCTTAAGAGAGGTTGCCACCATGTTTAGGTTATTCGTAGTGCCAATATATACTAGACCTTCTATATTCAGCCTAAGGAGCGCAAAATACCTCGCAGCTCTGAAAGCCAATGCTGATGACTTGCATGATAGATGGTACATCGCCTACTTCCTCAGACTGACTAGCTTAGGATTAGCATTTCACCCTGCACCACCTCGCTAGCAAAATAAATCATCTACTGTTAAATTTGACTCTTAAGTTGTCAGAACTTGATCCAAGGTGGTTCAACTCAATTCTTGACGTACCGTCTGTTGTTCTTCGGTAATGACGTCTCGTTTTTGTAGTTATTTTTCACCTACCATCGACTGCCTTATCTCCTTTCCTAAACTACATATCACACCAAATCGAATGCTTGTTTCAAATCAGCAACGATCGTTAGATGCGGTGTGCTAGCTGTCTGGATGAAGAGAAAATTTATGGAAAACGTATTTTCTAAATGAACAGGTAAACTTGGACAACATAACTGTCATATTGGGACTCACACTTATCATCGTCACGTAAGTGATTTTATTTTCATTTTTACTATTGAAGTTGTCTTATAATCTAGCTTATCGGTATTGCGAAATCTAGCGCCTTCACTCGGTCTTCTCGACTCCGGTTCATTCTCAACACGGACGATCTGATGGTCTTCGGCCCCTCAACAGGACGGTCTGCTTATTTGCCATCGTCACGTGATTTGTGTGGGTCTATGGACGATGGAGTTCTTTAGTCGATTGCCCTCCGTCACACTAACACATTGCCTAAGGCGTTCGACTCAGAATCGTTCGGCCCGGGTTCGCGTCCCAGTTCGGCCAACGTCTATATGCACTGCTCATGATTCCTAACAAGGATGAAACAGCTTGAAGTGCTTCCATGGTTTCTTTATGGTGAGTTGAGCGATGATATCACATGGTGGATTATTTCATGAAAACATTCAATCTCCTACTACTAAAATGTACATTGACTATTCTTTAGTGTTCATATCGAAGGCGGCCCCCGCTTTTCTCTGAACCAATCGCAAAATTGGTTCGCGGGCTCCAGGGCCTGGCTAAGTAAGCACTTGTCCCCGGGCTTGCAGGCGATCCAACTCCACGTCCGTGTGTTATTCAACTGATGCAAAACCTTTTGGTCGGTAGGACCTGTTCTTCCGGGTCTAATCGGGTTTGTCGTCTGCATGACTCATCGCACGATATCGAGGTGGCCCTGTACTTTGGCATCCGCACTTGGGCCCCCTTAACATTTATTTAAGCTTATCGATCCATTTTAATTTCATATCTTGATTTCTTGTCCAGTCCAACAAGGGCTGAGATAGGGTTGGCGTTCACCAGTGTTATGGTTCCATTTTACAGCTCCCAAGCGCAATACAATAACGTACTACTCCGTCAAAAAACAACGGTACAACTGTCATGGCCATATCTATTCAGCGCTTGCTATGCAACAAGACGGTTGTTTCCAAAGCATACAACCTAAGATTACGTGAATACGGATTATTTTTCCCCCAGGGAGGGGACTGGGATAATTGTTTGTCTTTTTCATGTTTTTAGATTTCACAAACCACATATCATCAATACGAGATAAACTGTAACGAGGGTGAGTTAGTTGGAAATGCACGGCACAACATATTGACATTGAGCCGTTTTGAGGCAGTAGGATAGGTTTTAGTCATAAATAACAGATGAACAACACATACACAGAGTATAAAAAGGAATTTCCTGTACATATAGAGTGTACTTTTATACTGTTCCAGATTCTGCTAGGTGAGAGAAATTGATTGCGAACGAGAAAAGAGACTCAGATGAATAGAAACCGTTACTATGACGTCACATGCAAAATGACAAGCCAAAAATGGAAAGTTAACAGGATAGCCCTTGCAAAACAAGAGACGTTTAGGTAAAAAATGGAGTAACTGCAAGCAGACGGAGGACATTTTCCATCTAGTCCCGAGGAGTATTGTGTTGGCTTATTTAATCTTCAGGCTGGCAGAAGAATGGTGTGATTAGTGGACTTTGTTTTTAAAATATTATTCATCATGTGGTATGAGCGCTTAATTGTGCATTAAAACCCACAAAAACACAGTACAGACGTTTCATCCTTGTTAAGAATGATCAGCAGTACATGTCCACCGCTCACGCAATCGTTCACAATCGTTCGTCCCGAGTTCGCATCCCAGTTTGGGCACGGTAGATATGAAGCTCTAGCAACTAACAAAAATGAAACGACTGTACAAAGCTTCCATAGTTTCTTAATGGTCACCCGAGCATTGATATCATAGGATAAACAATTTCGAGAAGAATGTAAACGCAAAAGAAAAAGGGATGGTCGATAAACTAGAACCGTTGAACACTCCAGAGGGAATAAGAAAAGGACGGTAAACGGAGAGAACCTGATTTTTTCGATGAGCTAATCGGTAATCTAGTGCAGAAAATGAAAGATTTGTGTTGATTCGGTACCGATAAGGCATTACTCCAATGAAGAAACAAATTTTATTAGTTTATCCGGTGCTAACTATAGAGATCAAAAGAGGTTTAACCAAAGAATCCAGGGTATTCGTCGATAACTGCCATCGCTAAACTGTCGTTTACGTCCAAGTTCAATGCATGATCTAAAACACAACAAACTGTTTTGGTACTCTTATGGAAGATGTGAATTGCACGGACTTGGAATAAACGTGAACTTCTTTTATTGGTGCGTGATAAAGTAAAATCCACTCTGCGGAATTACCCAGTAATTTTCCTGTTACATTTATCGAATCAGTCTCCCAAAGTGGTTTTCTTAAGAACGAAACTTATTTCTTGAGAATGGGGAATAATCGATCAGCGTATTGGCGTTTGAAAAAAGATGTTGCAGATTTGAATCCTCACTACGCGGATTGCTCAACAAGTCAAGAATCGAAGATTATCCAAACCCCCCCTTCCGGAAGCAAATGCACTGAGTCAAAGACTCCAAAGTGAATAAACAAAAAGGCCAAATGAAATTTATCTAGCTTTGGGGCTTTCAGGATTCCGCAAATTATTAATCTGATCGGTAATCTTCGAGGCCGATTAGAGACCTGTCGGATTTTCACTACGCTTGGAAACGAATGTTAAAACCATCTTGGAACGTAAACACAAGCAACTGAAATTTGTAGTCCTTCCCTCGGATTTCCGGAATGTAAACTTAATATTGTGAAACATTAAGTCATTAAAGTGCTGAACAGTTCTATTTTTTTAACCCAATGAATGAGTACCGTTTTTGTAGGATTTATATACCATTCGAAATGTCTTCCTGATCCATGCAGTTTCGTCCAATCGGTCGGGATTTGGCATGGATGGTTATTCCACTACTACTCATTGGGAAAGTTTTGTCGGTTAGGCAAGGTAAACATTCGGAGAGAGCACACATGATCCCGAACTACTGTTTCTTTTTTTGAATATTTAGTGCTTATGGATGAAAAGGGGAAATTCATCAGGAAGCAAAGAACGGGTTTTGCGAATACTCCTTTCAAGTATACGCGTCTGGTACTTTCCTATTAAACCATCCATCTAATTCTACACGGCGCCGTTGGTTTTTGCTTGCCTATATTTTAGGGTACTAATCTGCACACGTTAACTCTAGTAAGCAGCAAACAGTATTACAAACATTTTGAACAGCTTGTTAAGTGTTTACAGAAATTCAGCGTACATGGCGCTTGAAACCATATAGTACCGCAGTCCGCAACATACTTGTGAACAGAAACTGGTTATTTTCAGCTGCATTGCTTCACAACTATCTTGATAAGAAAATGTAAGGTTATTACGTAACTTGATGCGATTTAAACTTGATCATTAAGAGTGTGATTTAAGCTAGAGAAGCATTTTCTGATGTCAATTTCTTTGGTATTGTTCATAATGCCCATGGTGTCCTCAATGACGAGAGAGTTTTGTCTTCGTTAACCAACTTTCGCTCGGCAAAACAGTGTTGAACAGAACGAATGAGTTAAGGACAACAAAATTCATTTTTGCGCATCCTGTGTTTTATTGCAAACGAAAAACCTGTATACATATGTGTGTATATACATATATGTATATATGTGTATACGTATGTTTATGTATATGTGCGTGTATATGCAGGCATTATTCCAACTATCAAAACAACCGTCAAGTGAAAACTTCTCGTTACCACATGTGACAGCATGAAAAATTAAGGAACCAAGATTCTCTCCCAATATCTGACAGCAATTTGAGAGGTTGTTGAATGCGACTCACCCAGTTCACTATACTTTAAATTTTAAACCATTAAAAAGTAACCTATTATTTGATTCATTCGAGCACGCAGTTTAAACAGATAAAAGTCAATGAGACAGATTTTGTCCTTGACTTGAGTTTTGGGAGTAAGTTTTTAAAAACCTTTTATAGGTTGCCATTTTCATGCATTTATCAACACACGTAACTGGCCGCAGATTTAGGGTGTTGGGCAGAAGCCATGCACATGTTCCGCCCTGTTGCGCAGTTGGTCAACACTCCATGTCGGCTGACACTTGAAGCATTTGAATATTTGTCCACTTTTCTGAGATACTGGACACATTATACCGAACGATTGCAGGGAAGATCTATGTTGCCGTTTGTAAGCAACTCCATGAATGAAACTATCATCACCCTTTGATGTGATCAGCCTCCTGAATCCGAAATATATGCTTCTAACTTTTCGTCAGTATGTTTACTTCGATACACTGATCATGGGTAAAAGTGTAAAATCAAACCGTGCTTTTTATTGCAATGTCAACTTCTCTGCTTCGCTGCCTCCGGATTGACCTTGACAGCAAGATCAACTTTGATGCAGAGCAAGATTTTTCATCGAAAATTCGGCAGTTTAGTATCAAGACTTGATACTAAGTCGAAGTTACTGTAACGTCCCTAAGCTATTAAGAAATTAATTTTTTTGCCGTAGTTCACGGAATATTTCTGATAAATAATCGATGGAGTTAGAACAATATATTGGTTAAATCCGCACATTTTCAAAGTAACTAAATTTGCATGTTTTTAGTCTTTCATATTTTGTTTAGAGCAGGTTACCGTGGTAACCCGTGACATACTTGCTCAGTTGGCCGTTATAAACGCTACAACTATATACAACAAAAATGTGTACGAATTCAAGACATTTGGTGATACTTAAACAAACCATAGAAATGCAAACAACTTCGAATTATTCATGAAGAAAGCTTTGGAGGCCCCCAGCTGATCGGTCAGTCAATCAGACAGTGCATCTGCGTGTATGCCTGTCTATCTATCAGAATCAGGTCCCGTCAGTGTTTGCCTATGCACCCAAAATGTTAGGTGTTCAGCTGTTTTCATTACAAAGGTGAATACAAATAAAGTAGCATATTTAGACTTGCAGTAGAGGAAATTAGAAAATCTGGTTTTGTTCGACATTATATATGTTTCGCGGTTAAGTGGAAAGTGTCATGATAAACAAGGAGACGATGTCGATACGGCAAAACCGAATTAGGATATTTCGAAGTCCGCATGAATTGAAGGTAGAACTTGCTTACTGTGTGAATTTTGTTGACACGTCCTGTTCTAGGTTGTATTATAGTAATTTATGAGAAAATTTGAATGAATAAGAAAAATTCAAGTGATAAATCAGAAGGAAGATATCAGGGGTCATTTGTCATGATTAGCAAATATTTACTGTGTGAATTGAAATAGTTTTGAGGACGTTGCACTAGAGAAAGTAACGCAGTTTGCAGAACAATTTTCGCGATATGGATTCCATTAATTAAGTACATACCCCCCAGTTGAATTTGTGGTTTATTATCCGCAACATAATATTAAGGATGGTTTCCTCAGATAAAAGTGTAATCTTTAGATTGGTTTCCGTGAAATCTGCGCATTACATCAAAAGCTGAACTCTTATTAGCTATGACTGTGAGACCGATGCTTTCCTGGGAACCTCAAATAAGCGATGGTTTTCGATAAACCACAACTAGACCGCAAGCTCAAGGCAGTTAGTTTCTAGTTCAAGTCTGACGAAGAGGTTGAATGTTGGGTTGCTTGTATAAGATGATCACTTCAATTTTTCTGCCTTCGCACTTTTTAGATTGGTCAGGAAACCAAGTTGAAAGTTACCATCTCAGTGCAAGCTGAAATATAGAGGAGAGAGAAAAATATTGTTAACTACGTAGGTGCGCGGATGTCAGCAAAATGGTGACGAAACATTCGTAACCAAGTCCAGTGATCAAAGCACTAAGAAAATCAAAAATCTGAGCTAAGATCAACACCCAATTTCACTTATCTCTTTGGAAGTCAAATATATATATATATATATTCACTCTTGACAACGAGCCCTGGTTTGGATCGAAACGTCACAGTTACCGTTATAACTCAGTGTATGCCTCGAAAACTCTAAAATATGCAACCTGAGCTGCAGATGTTTTCACTCATAAGTAAAACATTTGGACGCAATGCGCTCAACTGTGTGAGAAAATGGGAAAACTATTCCAAGCGTTCCGCTGCTGTCTCTGAGCAACTGTTCTCCCACATCAATGCCTCGGGAATAACACTTTTCCAAAAAGTATCAAGTGTAACCCGCCCGTGAACTCGGAACGTGCCCGTAGGATTGCAAATTCATACTGCAAACAGATGCATCGTGAGCTGATCAACAACGCGCATCGCAGGAAAGCCGTATACGAAAGCCATCAAAATCGATTCGAACGGGATGCCTCAAACATATTAGATGCCAGCTGGATTAGAAGAATAAAAGCGGTCATTGAAATCACATCGAACACAAACCGCTCAAAGGTCAGAGGCAGACTGACCAAGAAATACGCCGCGCTCAATCAAACGAAACCTCAATATGCCGATCCAATCTACAATTACTCGAACCACCAGCTACTACCAGGCGAAAAGTACATGCTACTGAAAGGATTAACATTCAATCACACCAACGTCAAACATCCCACGTTCATTGCCTCCATTAAATCGGCAATACGAAAGCACGCACTAACGAAAAAGAGACGATAAGATACACGGGCAGAAATCTGTCAACAACTCGCGCATCCTACGCGAAAGTATCACCTACCTGATAACGAAAGTAAGACTGTGAATGCATTCCAAAACAGAGAAATAGTCGTACTCCCCGCACACAAGAGTAACGCAATACCAGTGCTCAAAAAAGCTGAATACTGAGCGAAGAAGAATTAGCTACTACTGGATGATAATGAAATCTATCGCTCAGTGAAAGGAAACTTAGAGCCAAAAACAACAAAATACTGAACTCTTTGAGAAAAAGCAAGAAAATCAGCGACAGACAGTACAATCAAATAAAGTCTGCAGAGGGACCCGCCCCTAGGACATATGGACTTCCTGAAGTCCGCTTAGACCCACTGTTGCATCAGCAACAGCACCAAACCATCAGATAGCCAAGTACCTTTTTCACCTCCTGCGTCCATGCCTACCACAGGGCCAAAACGACACGAACAGTTCTACCAGATTCCTGGAGCGAATCAAAGACCTCAAGTTTGAAGCAAACGATGCTATGGTCTCATTCGACGTCACATCACTGTTCACAAATATTCCAGGGCAAATGGCATTGGATAGCATCCATCGAATTATGGAAAAGGATTCCAACTTATCAGATAGAACAGCGATGTCTACGGATGATATCATGAATTTGACAGAATTGGTCATGGAAACGTATGTACAATTGAGTGGGACAGTATACACGCAAATAAGAGGAACGGCCATGAGGTCACCAATATCACGCTTGTTAGCTGACGCAATCGTGAAACATTTCGAGAATAAGGCATTCGAAACAAACCGCCCACGCTTATGGATCCGATATGTTGATGATACGTTTCATCAACACCTAAACACAATAGTGCCCAGCATCAAATTCACCAAGGAGGAGGAAAAAGACTCGGCTCTACCGTTTCTCGACGTACTAATTATGAGGCAACCAAACGGGAGCATAAAGACAACCATCTACAAAAACCGACGATGATGGACAGCATACTCAATTTCAAAAGCAACCATCCAACCTGCTACCTAAAGAACTGTGGGCGTACCCTGTTCCATTGAACCGACACACACTGTAGTACATAGCACCTACGGAAGCGTAAACAATTTATGTTGTTCAAGTTATTTGCGGTCAATTGATATCCAAAATCTTTTATCAACGCCTGTATTAGCAGAAAGCCGAAAGCAAATATCAAGTGGGTTAGGTGGATTCTGGTACTTCCATACATACGGGGAGTATCCGAAGCGGTCGAACGCATCCGACGTCCACTAGTTATCCCAGTAGCCCACAAACTGACTGGCACCCTGAGATCGGCTCTATTCAACGGAAAAGATCGCATCGATCAGCACGACCAATCAGGGGTAGTTTATGCCATCCCATGCCTTGGGTATGATAAACAATATGTCGGTGAGACAGGCAAACGATTATTCACACGCTTGTGCGAATATAGCTTAGCCCTACGACATGCTGGCCCACATTCGTAAATATAGAACTACTGTGCACAAATAGGCCATGCGGTCGACATGTACAACGCAAAGGAATTCAGCCGGACAAATATCAAACGAGAGCAACTGGTTCTGGAAGCCCTCCACACGAATAACTCGTTCAATCGGCATGTCGAGAGTGATGAACATTACGTCATCTTAACAAAACCCCGATGGCGAATAGAGACAAACAGACGGACAGTGCACCGAGGCAAACGGAACTAGTGATCCCATTCAATCACTCATTCACGTTTGACAACGAGTCCTAGTCTGGATCGAAACGTCACAATAAATGTCATAACTCAGTGTACGTCTTCTAGCCTGTAATATATGTATACGGTTCTCAGTCTTTATATTACCTTAGTCAAACGGGTTTCATTCCTGATTCACTTTACAAATAAAATAACCACAACTAGCAACGTTTTTATGCAAATAAACTCAAATTGGTGCTTTTGAGCTGCTGTCAAGGAGGCACGATGTCGCTGTGTGCGATCACACCAATCTCCATCGCTTTTTCATTCAGTTAACCTTCCTGTACGGATCATTTGGTTTTCTTGCTAATTCAGCTAACAGTTCAACAAATCGCGTTAGTTTCAGGTTGAATCGTCTCCATTACTGAGATCGATTCACTACCATCGGTATGTTAAAACTAAAACAAAATTAGCCTGTAAGAGGCAATCGGTATTGTCTACTATTCAGATGACATTACAAATATATAAGTTATTTACAACTTTTAGCTCGTTACATTAATCCCGGTCGTGATGCTAGTCCGGGCGCTGGGAAGTCTCGGATATGCTATCCGTACTTACAAAACCCAGTTGTTTTTGTTCCAAGGGTTGCGATATATTCTGCGAACTCTAACAGGCTAGAAGTGGTATGTCAAACGCAATTTAAAAGAAATATGATGAGCATTTCCAGCTTAGATCAGCCGTCAAAAGAGCAAATGATCTGTAATTTTTCTGGTTCACTTTGAACGAGACACTAGTCACGTGGCTTAAAGTCGAGACAGCGTTAGTTTTAAGGGGCACATTCAGGCAGCAACCTAATGCAATGCATTATTTTGTTTTTTGGCTTATGTGGTTTTTGTTTCTGCGACGCGCGGTCCCATAGGTTGTCCAATATCAAGGGGCTGTTGACTGCAAAATGATCACGTGCTCTGCACACAGCAAAGCATTTAAAGAAACATTTTCAACCGAACGCTGTTAGTAGCTCCGTATAAATCTCAACGGATTAGTTTGAATCATTCAGGCCGTGAGTCGATGAACAGGAAGGCTACTACTTACAGACGGAGATGGTAAGCCACGAACCCCTCGGCTTCTTGTTTAACATTAATGCATCCAAAAAAATCATTGAACGAGTCAAAACAGCGTTTGCTTACTTCTGTTTATTGATCGGGGAAAAAATCATTGTTATATAGCTTTAAGATACCAGTAACAATTTTTTTCAACAATCTCATTTTGTTATTTACATGGCCGTTTTGGTTAGAAGTTTAATCTTAATGGAATAAACAGTACCCATTTCAAAATAACTACTGTTCAGGTAACCTAATACCGGTAAGTTTAGCCACTGGAAGCGGGGACGAATAAAAACTTGATTACTGATGCTAGAACTGGTAATAATATTTGGAACTGGTTAAAATCACCGACGACTATCGGGAAATTCTCACAAGCAAATCTCATTTCCTCACTCAACTGACAGCAAGCTAACTAGAGTGGATATGATTCGCACGTTACAAAATAAGGCAATGAAGGCATCAAAGCAATGGGGGAGGAAAATAAGGCTTAGAGTGAGAAAATGCAGATTTTGATCCGTTGGCGGCCCCCCGTTCCATCAGTCAATCTCTAGCCGTGAAACTCCAAAACACTCATTTCAAAATGAAATCCATTACCTTAGGTGAAGAAATTAGATGAAACAAGGCTCCTGATATTTTATTCGCTTTTCTAAATGTCGACCAACTTTCATTATTTATATTTTCACCTCTTTCGTTCATGCCACGACAGTAAAAGTTAAGACCATTTGTAAGTGGCTGAATGCGCCGGCGGCTGGTGGTAGGCGAGTCCAACACGTGACATTCATTTGCACGTGCCACATATCTGGCCCCTATGAATCACGGATCATTTTTGTCGTTTATCATTATTACTGACACTATAGTGAAACTGATGGTTCACATTAAGCTCCACGTGAATCGCCTTTAGAGTTTGAAACACTCGCAAAATGTAGCGAAGCAATAGTTTGAACTATATTTTTACACGAACAAATAAGTTGGTCTATAAAGTTTAGAGCTTATATAGAACATTAACTGCGGGCTAAATGTATACCAGATGACACGAAGACGTCGGGAAACTGTAGCAGCCGGCGGTGGCCAAACGGATAAGGTCGTGGCGTTCGGACGTGAAGGTGGCGGGTTCGAATCCTCCCACCGCATGTCAACTTCCCCACCTGGCAGCCCTCTGCTGGCCGCGGCCCCCTTCCTGAAAATTGATGTACATTGTTGTTTCATTAATAAAGGAAGTAAAAAATAAAAGAGAAATTCCGACTCGGCAATCTTGAATTACTATGACGAACCTTATGATTGGAATTCATGATCTGCTCAAAGATATTTTCGAAGTGAGCGTTGCTCACTTTATCTTGTCCAGAAGATTTCGACACGAAAGAAATCAGGTGCAAACTGTTTTTTCTGTTCCGTAGACCTGTACGCTGTTAGTAACCGGCTGACCAAGGACGGTGATAATGCTGCTTGTTTTGTGAGAGAATGAACGGCACTGTCGTGACGATAACCTGGCAGCATTTTTCTTCATTTTCATTGTAATTGCGAGCAAGCATCAAAGGTGGAGGATATTAGAAATCTAAATGTGATGCTGCCTAGATTCATTCTGGCAGGAGGCGGGCATCAGATCATTCTAGTCAAAAGTACCGCGATCAAAATGTGTTAATCTAAACTAGTACACTGAGGAAAGCATTCACTTCGCCATTCAATGAAGAATGCGAAAGAAAGCACAGTAAACTTCCATGTGGTATGCGTTTGTCAAGTCAAATTACTGTCATTTTTCTACTGGATCTTACAGTGTCACGAAATAAGTTCTGTTTCTACGAAAGGCGTGGTAAAGCATTTTTTATTATATTCGAATGTCAGGATTATTCGGAACTTAAATTCTTGGATTCTTTACTATCGGTTCCGATCGTTTCGTTTCGAGGAATGAGTTGAACATTACTGCCAATGGTTCAAACTGGTCTTGGAGACCATTTGCTAACGCCACCCAAATGAGCGTTCTGTTACCACTTAAATTGGTTGACCAACCAGATTTCTTTGATTGATTAAGCAAACGGAGATTCTAACTGGGAACCGGATATCATAAGCAAAATGGAATAATTCCATTGCGGAAATAGAACAAGTGCGTTCGATACTTGGTGAGCAAACCAAAACAACGAAAACGAAGAAGTCTGGTCACTGGGGCAATTCCTGACCAGTGCCAAAAATGGCCATATCGAAAGTCGACAAAATTGTTCTATTTTCTCTGCTGATTGAAACGGGTGCGGCTGAACGAATATCGCTTGGGTAAAACTATGCTTCGAATGGACAGATATAAAAATAAATCCAAAATTTGTCCGGAAATAGTTTACTTTTTTCCCAGATCGACCGCCTCAACTAGTTACAGCATTAAGAATTGAAAAATAATTTGACCCTATTCTCGGTCATAGTAAGAATGCCTTAAGTGTTACTCTGTGACTTCTTATGTTTGATTACGCTAATATTAATAATCGAACTGATTCAGTCGTTTTTACTTGAATAGTGTGGCCATAATTTCGTGAGTACTACCAACTAGTCCTCAAAGCTGGAAACGGAGCATGGGAAAATCCAAAAGCCATTTTTCCTAAACAGCCTACAGATGGTGGAAGCCTAGAAATATCTTCATTCGGAATGCATCATTGTAAACCTACAGTACAGGCAATCAGTTCGATGGAGAAGTTGAGTGGTAGCCACTAATATATAAAATATTCCAAGACTGGATTATCAGCTCAGCATGCAATCGCGCCAACTGAATGTGTAGCCTACATCGAGGTTGAAAATGATCCGTCTTGAAATGAACATATTGGACCGTGCTAAGCATTTTTATACTGTTTCATGTAGTGAGGCGGAGGCCATGTAAAATAATTACATTAGGTGCGCACCAAGGTGTAGAATTAAAGACGGAGAGAAAAGCCACAACGAATGTGTGACATTTTTCAAAACCACCCATGTAGCTCATTTGATGAAAATGTAATGTTGATCTCTCAAACCGGAAATTTGAGGAAGGCTGAACTTCTGTTATTTCGTAGCCTGGCTTTGTTCACGTAGAGGAAAATCTTCTCGACCCCTGAAGGGTAGGGTTGCTGATGCGTCGCTGATGAAAAAAATCGCTATTTTGCAGGCAGTAATACCTCTTCCTTGTCTGTTCCTCCACCGAATTTTGAATGAGCTGACAGTCAATGGTCAATAAATATCCCTGATAGGGATAGGCAACCAGTCAGAACAGATGATTCGCAGAACCAATTAAAACAGTGAGAGTTGATGACTGTCGCTCGCTTGATCTTGCGTAAACCAGTCTACGTTTACTTATGACCCTCGTTCAGTTTGAATACGACGATATCTTATTTACAAAGTAAATGATAGCGACCAGACTATCAAATACTTTTGGATACACAAGTTTTTCGAAATTCTCGGGTGACTGACATGATTTTGGTAAAGCAGACTGACACTATGTAAGCTATCATACTGATTTTTGATTGTGTAAACTTTGAATGGGTACTAATACACTCACCCGAAGGCTGCTCACGGTACGTTTCATATTTTCGTACTTGCAGCTTAGTTTAGTTCAAGTCAAGGAATTAGTATGAATAATTCAGTATCGACCCAATTGCGTGTTGTTTTCCGTGGCCAGAATAATTGCGATGGACGCCCATGAGAACTGGACAGCTATTTTGAATCGATAGTATAAGAAGACCGTGCGCAACTCCTGGGTTAGTTTTAGAACCGAAAAATCAACGGGTTTACCATAAAGAAGACGCCTCAGGAAGAACAACGAGGAGAGCCAAGATGAAACAAAAAGAAACCTTATCCGGTGTGTCTTGCTAACGAAGCAATTAACAACGGGACACAATTTAGTGGGATCGATATTCGCTTTGTGATGTTGCAAACTGAAGCAAGGGACTAGAACAAACTACGCTAGTGGCGACAGCCGGCGAAAACAATGCGGACTTTGTTCACACAGGATTTTTTAATTCTGCTAACCTGCTGATTACAAAAAGTTGCGCAGGTGTGCGTGTTTCCCATCTTAGCCAAACAGCGATTCGGCAACATCTGGACACATGTCTCTTTTTGAAAAACCGTCATTTCAGAATGTATTCCATTCCGACTGATAGGATTGGGCAACAGAACGTAAAATGATTGTGTTCACACTGTCCTTGGTGAGAATTTGCAACTGAGGTCTATTACCTATAGCCATCCATATAAGGTGGGTGATTTGATCTAACTTTGGCTTCAGAAAAAAATTTTAACGCAATTGGGTGCTGTCTTTTTACCATCACTCCTCACACAATCGGCTGGTACATGCAACTAAACACATCTGTGGCAAGATTGTACACTTTTTCAATGGCTTATTGTCAGAAGCATTTTCCCTACTTTTTTCTGGTTATGCTTGTCATTGTGAGGATGAATAGGTATGATAAAATACCGACCCTAGTAGTAGTTCACTGAGAACTCATTCCTTTTTTGCTGAACTAAACACCTGATTGCAAGTACCCAAATACGTACACTCAGATTTTTCCACTTGCGGTCAATCGGTTGGAGGGTGACCATTTTATTAAGTGAATAGGAGTGCAAGTGCTATTCAATGCGTTAATCTAGGAATAGCACGCAACCATGAAACTTCAAAGGTGAGCACACCTTACAGAAAAGTAGTGGAAATACGGTTGTTTTCGTAAGTTTTCAACTGTCAAAGAGTCCAGTTTATTTGTTTTCCCATTGGTAACATCATCCGCGACTGGGACTCAGAAAACAGATTCGGAGCTATACCCACACTTAACGAGCGGCGATTCACCAAAACTGTAGTGCGCACTACCATAAACATCCGTTGCCATAACGACAGAAGAAACACAGACATGACCACAAATGTGAAATATAGTTAGGAGTTCAAAAATGAAAAAAATATTTACACAGTTTATCGTGACATATTTCGTTTTGTTTTCAAGTAGACCTTTTTTGGAGAGGAATTACCACCGCAATCGACACACCATTTCATGAAGAACAATTCCAAGTGACCTGTCTTTCTATCTGAAACATTTGCACGTAATTTTGTTCACTTCCTGTTTGTTTTTAACTACAGCTTGACTTGCCCTCGATAAACAATGGAAACGGAGAATCAATGTTCCAGTACTTTGGTAAAAATATTTGTTTGGTTAGAACAATTTGTCATGAAGATGTTCATCATTTTCTTCCAAAACGATTCGCAAGGAACTGATCGTTTTCAAATAAACAGTGACCTGGTCACAACTGTGGCGCATGCTGTTTCATTAGTTACGCAATATCATTTCATTTGTGACGAATCAAGTACAAAAGAATTTCGACATCGTAACAACGGGGGAAGGAAATCTGTCCGGGAGGATTAAATCTGCCACACCTCAGCATCGAAATATCAAGTAGATTTTTCTGCAGTAAGATATTCGATTGTAGACTAGCCTGCATTTTTTCATTTAATTGTTTATAAAGAGCTCACGTATCACATGTAAGATTTTTCAATGCAACATGACCGGTTTCGGTCCATTCATGTGTCGATCACCCTGTACATACTTAGCGGGTAGCATTTGGATTGACTATCTGCAGAAACTATCGAAGGGAAACACCGGGAACTTTTTCAGCTGGAGTGATTTAGGGTTGAGCTCTTCCAATAAGAGCCTGAACAAAATCTAAGATTGTGTTTAATGCCTCCAGGGACTTAAAAACATGAATGGGGAGTAATAAAAGTGATATTCCTATAAGAGCTATTAATACATGATTAAGTTTACTTCTAAGCTGCTTCGAATTACTACCATTAGCAGATATGCATTTGAACCATCGGAAAACAAAAACAGTGTCTTTAGTGTTCTATTTTCCAGCTGGACTATTTACATCTTGCTTCTAATTTTCTTGTCATCGTTTCACTGGTAAGTGAGAACATGCACATAGGCATATACGAACATATTTACCCATGACAAAACTTTGGCTTATTTCACTCACCTGTAGAAATGTCAAAAACAACAAAACAATAAAGTGTGCAGATTTTATTCAAGTTCATCACAACAAGAGCTGTTTGCCTCACTACAGCCCTTAGTAGTTCCCTTTGTTGCTCGACTTATATATATCGGGAGGGAAACTCAACTTGAACGGTGCCCCCTGCCCCCGGGTTGTTTTGCTTCGTCAGAAAAAAACTTTACATAATAACCTACATCTACGCATTAAATGCTCATCACAACAGTGTGAATTCCAAAAACGTGGAGTAAAATAGAAAATATCATCAACAAACTATTCATTTTGTTAGAATGATGCATGTAATTTGAAAACAGCCCGAACCAAAGTGACAAAATGACAACCATTTTAAAATAGAAACAGATCATTCCATATATGCTTTAAAATGAACGAAATAATATACATATATGTATATACCAATATATACTATTGAACATATTGGCCACTATGTGCTACTAACTTTCTTGGCCTGATGGCTAAAAGATAAATCGCTCACTCCTGCATCCAATTCATCTTGGGTCACTTTTTCTTCTAACTGGGGAAATTCAGAGGTGATGACTTATTGATTGGTTGGCGGATAACACGATCATCTGTGGATTAGCCGAGAGGTTCCTGCATTTGGCTAACCCATTCTGAACAATTAATGAACTCGTGAGAGCAATTATGAAATCAGTATTTTTACCTGTGCCTTTTCATTACCTGATTTGGATGAACTCTTTTTCTCAAAACGATCAGTTTTCAGCAGACGTGTATCATCAGGCTACGAGCTGCATAGTTTTACTTGAGTGTTGGAGTGCCGGTTGAATAAACGTGAGTAGTTGGTTTCCAATTTATGATAAAACAAGCAAAACGTTTACAGAAATATCGTGAGGAATGATCGACTTTCGGAAACCAAAGGAGTTTAAGCAGACTGATTCAGCTTTGTCACTCGAGCGAGCTGTGAGTGAGGGTCGATAAACTAGCTATCGATCGTTCGCGTATTTATTACTGTCCCCCAGAAGTTGTTGATAAGTTCGCAACCTAAGTGCCAAGGTCAGCGAAGAGACAATATAAAAACACCAGGATTTTCCACATGGGACCGTCACGCTAATGCAGTCGTCAACCAATCACTGCTATGAATCACAAAAATCTTCCGGTAATTTACCATGATTTACAGCATCCAAATTCAGACGTTTTGCCTTCCCGTCTGTCGATCGTAACACTAGCTTAACTCTAAATAGCTTTACGCGCGGATGACCGCTGATTTGTACTAGCAGAAAAAATTAATCACCTTACCCAGAGCATTAAATTGCATGTTTTTTTCAAAATTTATTGCAATAGTTTCTATTTATCCATGTTCATTTGCTGAACCAATAACCAGTTTATTTTATTTTATGGGTTTTACGCTACAAACGTCAGGAACATTCTTGCCCTTCAAAAGCCGATAACCTTTGCTACTCCTTAATGACAGTGCATGCTAATAAAGCGAATGTACTTCGTTCCTTAAAATCCAGTCACGAATGATCACATCTCATTTGATGGCTTCGTAGCTACGGAAATCTCCTCCAGAAGGATTTCTTTCATTCGGCCAAATTATTATTATGGCAAATAGAGATTGCTACAAGTCATAAACCACTATGCGTTATATTTGAAGACAGCAGAGTGAACCGCTTATCACTAAATATTGCCAATTAAAATGGCTCCCAAACGAAACATGCTTATTAAGTAGATAGAAAATTAGAGTTGTGGTGAGGGCACTTCTTGGCTATCTTGGGACAGTTTGTAAGAGGTAAAGTGGTAGAAAACTGATGCCTACCGGGAAGGTGACCGATGCTGATGGGATTTAAATCTTCAGGCTTCAAGAAGATCGTAATGTGTTCCCTGTAAACTTCCGTGTTCGTTTCATCATGCAATTATTGATGCTGGTTCGTGCGCTTACTGAGCTTTAACTCACACTTTTTTCCTGTTTCTGCACTTTTCAGGTCTGTCAGGCAACTCTTGCAAAGATCGCTGTCCCAATGAAAGCTACGAAATTTTCGCTGTATTCTATGAACATGAACAGATAGCGTATGCTGTGTCTTAGGTAAAATTTTCCAAAGCAATACGATATCTATACATCTGGTCACTTTATGCGATACCCTTGAGCCCTTACCACTCAATAATTTAGAACAAACATTATGACGTTTTTGCTAGCGTGAAAATCAGTTTGATCCATTTATAAACCATACACAACACGTTTTCTTGTTTTAACACCCCCCAGTTACCGCCAACTGATGGCAGAAAGTAGTGGAAGACAATCTTTGCAGACCTGTTGTGAATTTCTAATTCAATCACAGTCTGAGCATTGCCATGATAACGCTAAAAGCACCGTGCAAGGCAGCAAACCAATAGTTGGATTGAATTGGTTGTTCTAGAAGGTCAATTGGCCGAATCCTACAGTTGAATGCGTTAGCCAATGGGTTCACTGAAGGTCCTTGTCTTGAGATTCCAACACTGCGGAACAACATTGGGAAGCCTCCTCTCTTGTCTGGTTGTGTAACCGTTGGTTTATGTTCATCCAAGGTTCACGTTTCAGTCAACGTTCGTCAATCTTAATCGAAGAAGCTAGACTGCCTGTGGGAGCGCGGGACGGTGCGTAAACATGCCTCAATTGATTTCCCGGATGACTACTTACACTTTTAAGTGCCGGTGCGTGGGTTGCTGGGATGAGCATGTTTGGACCTACAGAAAAACACTGCTCAAGGTGGTTGAACCACAAAATGTCTGCTACCATTTAAAGCTCGATCCTTGACCAGTTGGTAGAAATTCGTTACAGAGTGAACACAAGAAATAAGATCATGGCTACAAGTAGGGTCGTTGTTAAGCAACCAAAAAACAGCATCCGGAATCAGCGTTCGACACTGTTAAGAAGAGTGAAGTTAAGGTTGACTAAAAATTTCACTGTCCGCAGGCAGAATAGGTACTAGAGTATTTTTTAAAGTTACGTGAAACTTTATTTTGCTTACGGTGAATTATGGTCTATTCTGTTTATCACTTTACTATTTTCAATACTGATGATGATGACAAATTCGCAACGGTTTCTCGTAAATGACCGAGGCTAAGTGCGGACTACCAATGTGCAAACTACGGGTTGTGGGAGAAGATCTGAAGCCATGGCATTGACGTCCAAACACTATGATACCCGTGTCGATCACCTCTGGTCACAACATTTTATTTTTGTACAAATGAATAACTTTTCGAATTGTCGAGAATTGTTTTTTCTTGAATTTAGTTACGAACAGCTGAATTGATGAAATTGGGTTGCTGAAAAGTTTCCAAGGTTCTGTTAAGTATCGGTCTCCTTGAAACAGACACCATTACAGGGCAGCAATGTGCTCTGCAATTCATTCTCTCCAATTTTATTTCAACAAATGGTTTCCAGTCTTAAATCCATATTGATTTCTTAGTGGGCCGAAAAGCACACATCATGTGATATTCTGCGTGAATGCTTTTATTATATCACGTTTTACCGACTGGAGGACGGACTTCCATGACCCGGAAATTCGAATGCCATAGAACCACATGAGGGCATGTTAACGCGCCACGTGACAGCAAATGGCCGGCTCTTGTAAGCCAGATATGAACGAGACAACAGGCTCTGAGCGAAAGATAAACGACCTCATGATTCAGATAAACTTATATAAATTGTATAAATTTTACAAAAATTTAGTTTCACAATTGTAATATTAAGGGAGTACGCAGGTTACAATAGTAAGTGTCTCAGCCTATTCGGAAAAGCATTTGTGAGAGTAGCGTGGAATGAAAAAAATTCATGATAACGCGAAAATTCTGGTAAAAGGTTGTTTTATGATCACTTTGTTCGCAGGGCCACATAACACAAATAGAATCACTGAAGTCGGTGTCGTCACCATTCACGCACCGGGTTAGCCTACACTGTTTATATATACCTACAGAGTGACACAAATTACACGAAGAAGAATCAAAACTATGTCGCTTTCATCCTAAAACCATACTGGCTTTTTATAGTGGTAGCTATGCTACTCTATGATTATAGTGGATCTCGAAAAGCGATTTAATTACTACAGTGTCGTGACGCTGTGAGCGGAGATGAAGTTCACATTCGTCTCCAGGAGTTGTTAGTTGGGAGCTAATCTCGACGGGGATCTGTAATGTAGCTTTCATCACCGGTTCTCAGCCTACTTTGTAGGCCATTTGGGTCAGCCGACAAATTTCACAATACCATTCATAAGCATAAGGGCAGTTCTCATAGGCGCTCATGAAGTGGAACATCGCGGGAATTTCAATCACGTACAACTGCATCGTGACCGGTCAAGTCCTCAATGTTGCTAAAACAAATTATTTTTAAAAGTGTCTAAAGTGTTGCTGAGCCGACAGTTGCGCAGTTTACATTTGAAGCAGTTCTAGGTATTTGGTGAAATACCGCGAATTCGCTGTTGAATTGGGACAGTATTCTCGGGTGGTGAGTTTGCACGCAGGAATAGTCGATAGAAAGAGACAGCTTTCCTGGCCGTCTTTCACCACTACCCTTACGGTGCCCTCGAGATATATAAAGTTCGTATGTTAATTATCCGGGTTCTTAGCCTAGTTTCCTTTCTGTTTTAATTCAGTCAGTAACTGAGAACTTTATTTCCATAATCTAATTACTAATTCCTTTAGCATTTGAAGGATTCACGTAGCAGGAACTTGAAGTAGGACGAACAAAAACGGACATGGACCTGCGATAATGAAACCTGATTTGAGGGTCGATTCACGGACTAAGAAGGCCCGTGTATTTGATATAATTGAATGCTAATAAACTTAAAAGGACAACATGGGCATTCAGACGAACTGGTGTGGGAGATTGTGTATGCCCCGGGCACCAAATATTCTTACAGTATGTGATCAACCATACAAACTTGACTGTTTTGAAATGTTTTCAGGCAATAGAATGTTGGAAATTGATTTTTCCATGCATTTTCATATTTGTGCTCATCAAAGCATTCGGTTTAAAACACTGCAATAGTCCATCCAGCGATTGTTCTTCGAGAATTCATTATGAGGACGGTGGACTTTGAATCGGCCTTCATAAATAGGTCTAGGGCAAATGGGTCTTGGCACCAGATGTTTTAAGATGTTATTGATCAATAATGCAGGTTCACCTTTTTAATTCTCAGTCCAAACATGAAGCTAATCATGTTTCTGATTTTGCAGACCTAAAACCACGTGCCGCTTATAGTGTTATCGCATAAATGGGCGTTCATTTTGATATTTACTCTTTTTCAAACCGTCTCTCAATTTATTCCTTACTTTTAACACAATGGCTCTATCTACTATCTTTTGAACATTCTAGTTAGTTGCTAAAGCATACATCTTGTGAAATCAAAGCTAAATTTGCCGTTGTTCTGAGCATGATTCAAATCAAAGATCAATATGCAACACTTTAATGTGGTTTTTTAGCAAATATTCCTCAAGTGGGTAAAAGAACGTCACACCTGTGACCTGTAGAAATGTCGCAAAAGGCGGTAAGTTACTGGCAGTGTTTGACCGACTGAGAAACAAAAGGGCCCATATGCCAAGAACATATCGGTTCCTCACATCTTACCACAAGTTTTGGGTACAAGAGTGCCGGTTTTTGGTCTACTGCATCATCTATTGGCGGGCGGTCAAAGTCGTGTGACGTGGCTTAGCAACTCGCCGTATGGGGCACACACTTCTCGAGCCTGGTCGGTTTCCACGCCTAGCTTTTATCCAGCTGAACTTAACAATTTTTTTATAATCGACATCCAAATTATGCCTTTCAAAATCTGCTAAACCATCAATCATTCTCTGCTGCATTATATAGCGGCACTGAGATGTGGACGTCCGGATGCATGTAATCACCGTCACGTATTTTAACAAAAACAACGCCATTTATTTACGTCATGAGCGTGGGATAGATCTTCACTACAGTGTTAACAAGTTGATAGATGCCTTAAATCCGTTCACACGACAAGACCAAATGAGCAACATTGGGTAAGCTATACACATAGGGGTAGCAAAAAGTAAGATACCGTTGTTCTCACTACAAATGCTTTGAATCTTGTGCACTTGATGTACTGGACCTTGAGTTGCCATTTGTTAAGTTTGCCATGCCAACCATCTGACTTCCTGAGTTTCGGCCTACGAGGTCTTTTCTTTCCTATTTTGGGAATGCGAGCATTTGCATCGCCTGGAGGAAACCGTCCCGGTACACTGCACATCTATGCACGTAACCATGATGGGTTTTCATGGAGAGGGAAAAAAGGTATCTCCAAATTAGGTGATCAGTTGTCACGGGTCACGTGCCGTTTCTGTGATAATTACATTATCCCAGTTGAGTGGACTCAGATGAACGTCAACAGTTTTAGTCTTCTTCAGTTTCCCAAGGTTTGTTAACATTGCCAACGATGGTGAAAACAACAAACTGTGAAATGTTGCCACAAAACTGGAAGTTAGATTTAGATTTAGCAGTTAGATTTCAAGTGGTACGAGGTATTAGATTTTGAAATTTATGGAGTAAACTAAAGTGATGCTGACGAACTGCATTCGCGACTGTTGCGAACATACGAGTAGATATGTACAGATTTTCATTTAATAAAATAGCTATTCAATGCGCTGTGCGATTCAGGTTGATTCAAGTGAACAGTTGAAATCCAATTTGATAAAAATGCGATGAAAATCATCGCAGGTAAGACTCAGCCACCGGAAGACCAGTGAAAGACTATGCAAGGTGTATATCCTTCGGAGTATTTTCAAAATCAAAATGTCATTGAAAACACTATTCTGACTAGGATAACCTGGATGATTTTTAAAACAATCTCAGGCAGAAGGAATACTCCCATAATTGAAGCAGGATGGTGATGATGGATGTAAGTAAAAGAAAATCGTAGTCAGCGAAGTGGGCACTGTTTAACTCAGGGTTATTCAATAACTAAATCGCTCCATTTTATGCTACTTCAGAATGTGAGGTTTGGTAATGATGCGTTACATCACTCCAATAACATTTGTCAGGAGTGTCAGGTGGGACACAGAATAGCCGAAGAAAGTCATAGTTGAAAGTCACCTGTCCGATTTTTGCAATGAATACCAAAATTGATGACTAGTTCTAATTGCCGCCAAGACTCATTGTAGAAGCGGCTATGGACCAAAAGAGGCAGTGAGCCCGGGGGTGGCGGATTTTACTTGGCACGTATCACTCCTGTCAATATTCAACGATGGCGCATGTAAGCATCAGCCTAGACTGCAATTTAACAACTGAACTGTTTGAATTTATTCCATTTGAGACGTTGTATTCTAGATGAACCGTCCTATGAACTGCTCGGCTATGAGAACCTAAAAGTGAGATTCATGGCCCAAAAATAATGTTGATTTACAACATTAGTGACAGGTTACAAATGCTTTGTATCATTCTGATACATTGTACATTAGGTCCTGTGAAAAAAGACTGGCGGCGAGGAACTCCTAAGTAATTCGTTCTCGGCAGCGGAATAGTACCTAGCGCAGCAGAACCATAGAATAAACTGGGTGAGCAGTTGGCCTAGAAAGGCAGTAGGAAATAACTAATGTGAGTAAGGCATCCTTACACACACACAGTTATTGCGGCTCTTTAAGCACATCTCCGTATTATTTTCCTTCTCAACAATGTCATAGAATCATATATTTGCGTGGAACTGTGATTGAATTTGACAACGCACATTACAAAGAGACTGCGTCTTGACGTGGTTTGATGGCTTGCTTGCCTCCATGACTCAACAACCTATACGGGATGACTTACCTAAAGCCGAAGGTCCAATCATGCCTGGAACATCAATGGGCAGAATCCTGGAAAAGTAGACTGCTAGTCCACCAGGTTGGGGATTGACTAGAGCTGACAACTCAATCGGAAACTGAGTGGAAGAATAATTGATCCAAGTGGATGGGCGTCCATTCAGCCACACTACTTTGCCTTGCAGACAGATTCGCATAAGTAACAGAGTCTTTGGTTGGGGGCACTAATTGTTCTCCTACTTAGTGGCTGAACTCCGTAACAGTCTTCGTCCAAAAAACCTCAATGAATAGCACAAACACAGTGAATTCCATACAGCACCGGTCGCCTCCCAAGAAAATTAAATAAGATGGATAGTGAGAATTACAGGCCTGCTCTGAGTTCCCGTGCGAATTAAACGCCCCACTGCTTTGTGGGTAAGATTTTTAGGTGAAAGGCTCTGGTTAGCATTCCAAAAGAAAATCCCGTTTTGCCATGTGGGCAGCTGGTAAGTACCGATGGTCCGAATACCTCAAGCATCCACTTGACATCCCACATTTCTGATTTCGGTTCTTATGATGTTGGGACCACGCAACTTGCCAGTAAGAACTGCGGCTTGACGAAGTTATTTGTTGGCAGGATCAGGGAGAAGAAAAACAGTTCGCAAGCATTACTTAAACCTGATTGTTCACTTCACTCGGATGCTTTCAATGTCCGCGCAGGCAAGCACTTCCAGCTAGAACTCTTGAAACTTTCAAAGTAGAGATAAGCTGCGTTTCCGAAGTGGGTATAAAAGGTCCCACTTACGTGATGATACCACATTCTCTCGCTTCACGTCTGCGAACTAGGTGATCCAGCTTAGGGCAAAGTGAAGGCAGATTTTCCGTCCTAGACGATCAAACCAACAACGGAGATCGTTTCACTCAAGTTTATTCTAATCACAGGTTGCTTCTAGCCACTACCAAATTGTGTCATAAAAAGCAGCACCAGCTCACCTGATGTCCCCATTCGTCTTTACAGAGTTCGACTCGGATCGAGCACATTGTCATCGATCACCGGTGGCTTGGATCAATCCAGGACTGTCGGTCATTCTGGTACACACCTGTGGACTCAGATCATGCTTTGGTCCGAATTCACACTTGTTTATTCCTAGTCCGTGGTCACACCAGCACAAAAGCCAATTATCCTGCACAGCTGATTCTAGTCGATAACCACCGACTACAATTCCAAACGGAACTCTCAAAGCGGATCTCAACTCAACAAAATGTCCAGGATCCGAGCAAACACTGGGATCAGATCAAAGAAGCTCTGTGTCT
>LUCM01000927.1:132354-182023 GCA_008360955.1 Fasciolopsis buskii | reverse complement strand
CATAGAGAAGGCCCGATTGGTATTAGCCTACTTGACATTATTTGTGATGTCGTTGTGACACCCAGTTATCGAACCAAGGTTGGGTATGCACGGCATCAGTGAGTCAGTATTGCTCTGCGGCTCCGAAACGCAGCTGTTGAGAACGGGAGACATGCGAAGACATTTGGTGTTTGAACACTATTGTTTTCGTAGTATTGGCATAATATGGTACTAGATGTTTGTGAGTAACTCAGAGATTAGGCGTAAGGTATTGGGTTCTAGGGTGCAGTCTTAAGGACAGGCACAGAATCGGAATAAGTTGAGGTGGTTGGGACATGTGTTGTGCATGCTTACCGAACAACTATCTCGTTGTATGCTGTTCTGCGAGGCAGGTGATGAGTGAAGGATGGTTCGGAGTGGCCAGTCGATGACAAGGTGGAAAGTATGAAAGCTTTATCAGTGGTTTAGTTATACTGCCGGTTTGAGGTTTACGAAATCAATTGAAGCGATGGTTGGAGACAATAGGTGACATGATTTAATGCCGCAGTCAATGGCGTTCTTGCACTGAAACCTATTTTCTTTTGTATTGTTCCTCAAGTTACTACTTCGTAATTGGTTTTTTCTATTTCCCGTTCTTTTTCCGTTTGAACATAAGATATTTTGAGCTAGGAGCCACAACCAGAGCATGTTGGTTCATGGTTAATTTTTGTAAAAACTGAAATTGAAAGTATGGCGGTGTACGCATTCAAAACAATGAAGTCAGTTGTTGTTTACTAAATCTTTTTTCGAGGAGAGGGGAGCACAAAACGAAAGCTGAACTTCACTGGTTACCACCATATTCACGGGTCCTGTTGTTATGTTGCCTATTAGTCAATGTTATCCGACCGGTTATTACCTGTTATTTTGATCTTATGCAGGTTGACATTCCATCTGGAATCTGGACTACATTTCTTTGCGTCCATATTTCTTTTGCAGTTGACTTTCTAAAAAACATCTTTTCAATATTGACTTGATCACCCGAGACTGTAGTTCAGTTTACTCATCAGTAAGTAATTTTCCCTGCTGTGGTTACATTTTCCCCTACTTATTTTTGGGAACGGTAGTATATTACGGAAAAATACGCATGTCATTTGCCAGTTGTCTGATCGTCATCCCTCTCTGCTAACAGCGAATTGTCAGAGCTTAGGTTACATATTTGTCCGTTAGTCCGTTTTGGGAATATGATTTCACCTCTTCGAGGAGTTATATGGGTCAAATTTTATTCTACAGAGGCGATGATACCTTTACATAGAAATCACTCACACCAAATCGACAGACGGAGCCGTCCACCAGGTAACTTCAGTCCTCTGAGTGTTGACTATGGGGTCGAATCGTGCAACATTCAGGCAACTGCCGGTGGTTCCGTTAGTGCGCTTTGCAACCTGTCCTAATCCCGGACTACTTCAAACGGAAAGACAGCCGCAACCGCAGTTAACGTTTTGGAAAATTTAATTTGTCTTATTCTCTTAAACATAACATATGGAATGCCCTGAAACATCTTCAACAGTTACTATCCAAAGTCAGTGCGTACGAATCGTTAGACTTACTGTAAGTGTTGGATTTTGTATAAAAGTAAGTATACTGAAATGTTAGATCACGGTGATACATCGTTTATGGCTTATTAATCAGGTTCCTGGATATGTTGAATTCTCGTTTGACAATAAATGCTGCAACGTTATTTTCTGTTTGCAGGTTTTCTCGTCAGAGAAACACAAAACGGTTAAAACAACTGAGGACGGCGAGTTTTTGGTTGTAAAGTTCATGTTGAAAACCAGTAAGCTTCTTTCCCCATTTGCTGCATTTTGTCAGTTTCGAAATATTTGCGAAGGTTTGTGCAAAGGCTCATGAATGCTCGTTGTGATGAACTGTTTTGTACTAGGACAACGAATAGTGTGTTAACTATGCCAGATAGACTGGAGATAGGCGTTATTGACCAATTCATGCTGGGGCGTTTCACCTAGCTGATTCCAATCCATTTCGGGTTACAGACAATTTGACAAATCGTCGGTCGGTGAATTTTGGCCAATGGGAACAAAGAGCTAATTCTCGTCACCGTCCTTTCTGCTCGTCCACCGTTCGGCCAATGGGAATTGAAACGTGCAAATCGCGTTGTGTTAATCTGCAAGTCGCGCAGCCGATTTGTCCGACTAGTAAATTTTCATTTACCCACTTTGCCATTCAGCGGACGGATTAAGCGGCCTTAGTGTGATCACTGGGGAACTGTTGCCAATGCGGCATATCTTGTTGAAAATTGGTGTGCAACATTAAAACTATTTGACTAGCAGTAAACGATTATTTTTGTCTGCTCGACCCCAACGTCACAAAGCAGACTTGCTGACTGCAAATCAATTTTGTACTGATTGTGGGATCTGGAGATCCGGCCCAGTGTGTCATTCACGTCCGATTGATTTAGTCGAATCCTGTTGTAAGCAAGTAAGTAGATTGGCTTGATAAGCTTACTGTCTTTTTCGCAATATATCAGCTGCATACATTACTTTGTTGAAACGCGGTGCTCATGAATCGACTTGCAGTGGGATAGTTCTGGTGATCAGTATCGTTAACATAGTTGTAATAAGGAAAAATGCACTTGTGTGCCAGCGGGGTGGTACTGAAAATTGGTCTGGGAAGATATACATCGTATTATATAATTTCTCGTTTGGGAAAACAAGCTGACGTGGATGTGAACCAAATAAGACCACAATTATTGTATTCTTCTGTTCGGACAGTTTAACGACAAGGAGAACAAAGTTGACCCCTGTCCCGTTTGTCTCAATTCTGACAATGTTTTCATTACTAATAACCCAGTTACATTTACTCGGCTCTAGGCAAAATATCCGCAATGTTAATCCTGAGTGCCATTACAAAGCAAGATTCAAATATCAATGATTGGTTGACACAGGAATGTAAAAGCCCAGTGTTGATGAGTAAAATTACACAAATTACACATTTCCAAATCCAACACAATGCAGTGCAGCTTTTGTTGTTCCATGGTTTGTGTGAAATGACTGAAGCAATAGGTAGACAAGTACGTGTACCGGTTGGATTATGCTGAATTAATAGGCCATTTTGTTTTATTCCATAGTAATTTTAGTCACAGCATCTCTGTATCAACGATAATTTGGGATCATTTTTGTTCTTTGTTCTTCCTTTTCTTTTCTATTCTTTTTGATATGCAGCAACTCGATCGCGTCAGCCGTTCGGTTCTCCAAATGGGTAATAATGAAAAGATTATTGATCGATGGCCGGCCTGGTTTATAGCAGCCTACGCTTGCATCACGATCGGTTTGCACACGGGAATTCTTAATTGCGGAGCTCTGTTCTACCCTGCCTTGATGGAGACATTTAATCAACCGATCAGTGTGGTCTCCTGGTTAGTCACCGGACAATATTCGGTAGCGTTCTGCTTCTGTAAGTTAATGCTTGGGCGAGTAGAACTGATCTGTTGAGGGGATTACTCGGTGCTCACCCTTAACGATTGGTTGTTTTGACCAGAATTCATGAAAATTTTATATATTACACAAATTTGCTTGTAACTAAAAGGCGACATAGAATTTCCAGTGTATGTTTATATGTAAATCACTCGATTTCAACAAGTGGTAATTTGGGCGTTGCTTAGTCTTGCTTAATTTCCGCCTAATTCACATTTATGTTGTGTTACTGTTTGATATTTTCAAATATCCGAGACAGTGGAAAACTGTTTGTGAACCAGTATCCATGAAAAATGCTGAAATATAATTGCTGATTTTAGTATAAAGACGGTATGGTTTGCCATTTGACGGTTTATAGGAACGACTTTCTAAAGAATGTTTTAGTATATCTTGTATAACATTTTGCGTACAAGTCCCGTATTAAATGCGAGCAAATGAAAATTCTCAAGTCGGAAAGCATTTGGATAACATAACGGGAGAAACAATCTCCTCCTTAATATTGGTGTTTTTTAAAACTATTGGTTTTTTACAAACGGACTAAGAATTGCTCGGCAATTCATGCATTTGAAATATTTGCGCAATTCGTTCATTGCATTATTGTTACATTTCAAAACACTGGAACTATTAACCCGTTTATCTGTATGGAATTTTCAGTACACTGGAGACCATCCCAGTTGCAAATAATGAAGTTTGATTAAATCGCATCGAATTTCTCCATTTGTTCCTCCGTCTGACGTGGATATGTTGCCAAAACAAATCAACTTTATCATTTAGCCTGCCAAATAGCCTAGCAATAAGTTCCGCAAATCTAGTATTGCCCATTTTTATAACTACAAACTTGGGCTAATTTGTCACGTTGAAAAACGTTAGGCTGCAAAACGGAGTTGGAAAATTTGCACTTCTGGAATAATTTGATTGTTGCTGTGGTGATGAAACAACAAGACAGAAAATAGATATAGTTTCTGCTAATTCATTTATGTCCCAGTTGATACATGTATAAATGAAGATCCAAGTGGGCACCCGTGCACCGATACTGTTCTGTTTTGAAACGCTAATGGTGTTGCGCAACAAATAGGTCGATCGGAGTCATTGTTAAGTACTTTATTTTTGTATGTTGGGCGTTTACCCAGTTTAATTTGTATCGATAGGTAATCTGTAAAGAACTTTGAATATTCATACAATTTGCTGTGCGACAGTGACTCAGTGACTCATTTAACCGTAAATTTACCGTGCACTGAAATTTCGTTGAATGCCAACTAAGTTTTCTTACGCTTACTGAAAAGCTGACATGCTTGCAAATCATAAATGCTAGTATGGATACTTGTATGCCAAGTGTTGTGGAATATCGCAGACCACTTCAAAGACTTATCAAATAATGGAACAATAACAAATGCTGAAAATTCTTCTGAATGTTTAGGGATAGAAGCAAGCGTTATCATTAAAACGCTCTACGGCAGAGGGCGATAAAAAGTCACAAAGAAATGAACAAAACCGTCACTTGATGGAACTGTTTAAATTATTCAGGACCGTACGTCTCGTGTATACCGCATGTGGGTTCATTAGTAATTGATTGATTCACCCAGATCAGTCTTTCTAACTAAAATGATTACGACCCTTGTAAAAAACGCCTTGTACCACAGCACTACGATGCCCAGTAGCATTGGCGGTAAAAGTCAGCAGCTGGAGGATGGGAGGTAGCAAATAAACTGGAATTTAATGGTCGTTATTAGTTTCCAGATTAAACAGACCATGTCATAAGAGAGTCGACACTGCGGGCACACAATTATCATTATGACATAATTTTTCTTGAGAGGCCTTTAAACACATTATTTGAAATATACCTTGCGGAGTCTTCTTATTCACTTATCACTATATCCCAGAGAAAGCTCAGTTGATGTGCAAGGCAACTGCCGTTGAACTGATTTCTCATTTAGATGCTCATGTGACTGATATTCCACATAAATTCTGATCAAGAACCCTTTTCCTACGGGGCAACAATTTCCGTGCAGAACACCGATTGGCGGATTTGCACAGAGAATCGATCATTCGAAAGTTCCACTCAGCAATGTACCAAACCAATCAATAAACGTACAACTGTAAGAGGACTAGAAGACTTTGTAATTTGACTGAAGCAGTGGGAAACAACATAAGAAAATTCGACTTCCAACTAAGAGCATTGTGCAGTATTAGAATTAGAGGAGAACAGGAGGTTTAGCTTGTTTCTAAAAACATGAAGTGGCGGGATCTAGGAGGAAGAAAGCTGAATATTTTTCACAATGCTTCATATGAGTGCTTTTGTCCTAACCAGATACGTTCAGTCTTGTCCCACTTTGCTCGACTGAATACACAGGATGATACATTCTGTTACTTTTCATTGTTTCCAAAGAAATTGTATATTTAAATTGAAATTTCGCAGTTACTTCAGACCCATTCAAACCATTTTGTTTTTTTCTTCCCCGGTAAAACATTACATAGCACCACTGTACAACCGATTGATTGACTATATTCCAAATCGCATAGCCATTACCGTGGCCGTCCTCTTAACAACTGGATCCATGATTGGCTCAAGTGCCGTCTGCAACTTCTGGGCATTTCTGTCGCTGTACACAGTTCTAGCGGGTACGATTGGAATTCCAATTTTTAATTTAAATGCTCGTTGCTTCCTCCGCCAGTGCTCTGCTTTTCATTTTATTTACTAATGTTTGATTCATATGCTGCGTTCGTCAAAGACGGTCGATTTAAACGTTGGAGCGCTTGAAATAGGACCGACGCGCTGGTTGTAGAACATGTTAACACTTAGCCTTGGAACTGCTTTTTGTACAGAATAATCAATAAGTAGTCAGATTTTACCGTTTTATCATCTTCTGGTGATGAACTCAGCCGGGACTAATGAATTTGGTTTTGAATACTTGAAGAATGTGCAATTTTGCCAGTTTAGAATTTTCCAACCATTGCAGTGAGATCTCTGCCAGGAAGTCACCATTTGGGTTTTTGCTGCACAGCTGAAATCTTACAAACAGAATAGATGATCATAGTCATCCTTCTCGGTCTATGTTTGGTGGAAATGTAGCTAATCAGACAACCATGCTTGCACTTTGTCAGGCATTACAAATTTGTTGCTTCAGCGTGGCGAGTGTGGAGAAATAACTGAATACTTTCGTGTTAAAGATATATCTCTGTTTGTGTCCATCAGCAGTAGTCTGATGGTATGGTGCTCCGTTTGTCGAATCATATGCTTAAGAATACAATTCCAATATATTCACTGGATCCGCCTGTGTTCTTGTTTGTTAATTACCTATTAACGGAGTCGACTGTAATGCAAACTACCTTATACTGAGTTGTTTTCACTGTTTTAGGTATTGATTAAAGTATTTGGGCTAGGCCGATACATACCAGTCCTTAGGAAATGTCTAATTAGATTAGGAACCTCAATGATGGGGTCAGTTCTAGTGTACGCATTCGTCTAACGTTTCATTACGTGCGTATATCCCACTAGTTTTTATCGTTATGGACAGGTGCGCTCGTTTCTTATCAAAACTGAACAAAGCCATTCACAGAAAAAATCACAGCCTTTGGGATTGGTTCGTCAGCTTTTTGTGTTTTGCTCTAGATACACTTCCGTCATCAAAAAGACTAAAATGGATACTTTGGAAAACAACCAAATTGGGTTATTGTGGTTCTCGTGCAACCTTCATAAGTTTGATACTTCCCTCTTGTAGACTGAAACTTCAGCTTGATTTAATTCTCCTTGTACTTTGAGAGAAAAACTCGGAGCAAACATAGCAACTGTGAACCACCTTCTAACTGCTTCTGCATTCGTCTGTCAGACGGACATTCAGTGCAAAAGAGCAGGTTAGAGAGTCAAAGATTTATCGACTTTGTACTTTCCGAGTCGCACGCATTCGTTAAAGTAGTTCATTTTGTGATTTGCATCCAGACGCGATCGATCGTGCTTCTAGCAGTGTACTTTTTATTTTGGCAGTGGGCTTAGCTTGTTTTTTTAGACCACATTCGCGCTACATTGAGCCGATCATTCGGGCAGTAAGGGAAACTGTAGCAAACCAAATCAGGCGGTTTGTTGTTTTTCGCATATCTTGTTTCGTTGTGTGCTGTCGCTGGTGAAACTTTTTAGTCCCCTGCTAGATGATACTTGAACAGTTACTGTTTTCCTTCAGCTGGCTCACATTAACAACCATGCTTGGTCAGCTAGACAATGCCTCCCAAACATTTTGACATTAGTGTCCGATAAAACGTAATTCGATGAATAACACGCTTGGAAATGTTGTGGGTTGATTTAAAGTCCACGCAGCAGGGAGCCCACACAGAGACGGTGGGCGGTGCGCTAAACTTGAGTCAGTATCTGGTACCGACAGCAAACAGCTGGGCTGGCTGACCAGGGAAAGCGGATTCTCCAAAAAACATTGCCGATATGGATTCATAATTGGCAGTATACTAGAAAAACTCAACCACAACTTAAGAAGTAGAATCGATTGCTTCTAAGCTGATCTCCATTTGACATTTTACAAATTAGGCTCTGCTCATTTCTAGTCGACGCTATTGCAAATCATAAAATCACACAAACTTGGGCACCCACCATAGAACCGATACAACCAGATGTGTCAAACCCGATCCAATGCCTTATTCCCTCTTAACAAGATAAACAAAATAAGAATCTGTTGTGACGAAAGTGAATATATTTTCTCAGTTCGTAAATGCTGTTGCTCTTCTAAATTACCTTTGCTGTGGGGTACTTGAAATGTATTTTTGCTGCTCTTGATTGTGGTGGTCGGCGGGTTCTTTGTAGTTCACTTTGCACATTTAACCCGGTACTGTTGACACCTAATAAGCTCTTAATCATGACCGCTGGTTGCATAGTATTAGAGCCTTGTGCCGTGATCACTGGGTGTGCCCTTCGTCTTTACTCAGGCCTGCATATGCGAACCACTATCGAATGTCTTAGTAGAAGGTAAACTAACAAGAGAGTTTGTTATGACCAGTTGACGACAGTCTCTTGTGAACACATTCTCGTCGTTAATCTCGGACAGACTTCCGGTTTCTGGCTTAAAAGCATTCGTGGATGTATACTTTTTAGCAAATGTTCAGCAAATTGCACGATATGTTCCAAGTAGAAATCGTTTCTGACTGCGCTGCCTTTGAACTTACTCCAACGCTAAGGAAAGCAATGTAAGTTGTTCGACAGTAACGTTGAATGTAATGAGGTTAAAGTGCTAAGGTTGTCACCGATTGATTATTTTTTCAGTACAGAATTAGGTGTGAGATTTTCAAGAAACTTTAAAACCAATGCAGAGCCAATGAGAATAAAATAGTGTTACTGATTACATTATTACTATTGTCATTATGAATTCACCACGTCTACACGTATTGTATGCCCCTCTATAATTAACTTTTAGTTTTTAGATTTCGCTAGCAATTTTCACGTTTAAAAGTCGTTGCCCCTATCGAGATCGAATAGGTAACTCTTCGGTTATCGATAAAATGTTCTATTCTGTCGAACTATTGTGATTATGGACAGCAAACGTGAATTATGCAACTGATTACTACTCACTATAGGGCAAACAGTTCGAATTTTAAAAAAATGCGAGTGGAGTTTTGATTTTGTCTAATCTCCGTCACCATGTGCCAGTTTAAAGTCTTACAGTGCATATACTTCTGTTTCCATCGAAAAATGTCTCATATGGTTAATCGAGTGACTGATGGTGGTTTATTCACTGTGACCCCTAACAACGATGGTTGCTATAATCCATATATTAATGGTTTGTGATCGTTACCAGGGAAACTCATTCAAGAAGAACACGTGGCAGATAGGCAAAAAGCGGCTATTTTGCACCCGACTGGTGAGGTTGATATTTTAACGCAAAAAAACGAGTGAATTTTTCATAACCTCCACCACCCGGCTCTTGTGCTGTCAGGTTTCAAGAAGTAGGATGCGGCAAGTAGAATAGTGCAAAAATCGGAAAAGTTCGGCGGTGGAAGGATTTCAACTTGTTATATCCATAGTGCTAAGATGTTAACCTGTCGGTTGTCGTAATGATTCCCTAAGAAAAAGGGAAGACCGCATTATTTGTCTCTAGATGATCTGATGCACCTACACGTGCATGTGCTGATCTAGAGTGCGGTCTTTGTTCGACGGAGGAATATCACTACAGCAGCACGATTTGTTTCGTTCTTTGAAGTCACTCATTCAAACTCCTTGTGTTATCGTCTGGTTTTCTAACGCTTAACTGCACTGATCTACTCGTGTACCGAGAACCGCTGGCCCACTAATGAAAAACAGTCTAGGCTATGATCAGACATGTGAAGGCACTTGAATTGAGCAATCTGGGCAGTGACCACGTCTGCGTTTAACGTAATTCGATGAATAACACGCTTGGAAATGTTGTGGGTTGATTTAAAGTCCACGCAGCAGGGAGCCCACACAGAGACGGTGGGCGGTGCGCTAAACTTGAGTCAGTATCTGGTACCGACAGCAAACAGCTGGGCTGGCTGACCAGGGAAAGCGAATCCTCCAAAAAAACACCTTGAAGTTCTTGGACATTAGTAGACGGCTAAAGAACAAAATTATTTTTCCATTGTCCAAATAAATTCTTCAATTTGGCCAACTGTGACAACAGATGGGCTTTACAATCTTCCACCTGGTTAAAGGAAACAAACTCTGTGTATTTGTTATTTTGCACATGAAGATCCACTGAATGCCGGATTACATTTTGATTCTCTACGTGATTGCTTAATCGATGGATACTGGCTGGCACAGCTTGTGTATTCGTGTCATCGATTCTTTCCAGATGTTCAACACATTTAGTCTTATTTATTAATTAAGTAAGTCTGAGAAAGTAGCACCATTCAAGCTTTCAACTTTGGTCACTTAGATGATTACCTATGCCAGTTTGTTTGCCCCGGGGTGCGACTGCATTTTTCCAGTTATATTTGAAAAAAAAACCAGTTAAGCACATAAAACGGTGTCTGTAACGACGAGGACAACAGATGAGTACATGAAATCATTGTGAACGACGAGTAGTATCTGACCCTGGAGCAACTTAAACCGGATGTGATATGATTTCAAATGTAAATACGAAAGACACTTTTGAACTAGGATATATTCGATTTTGCAGGTGTTCCATCTGATGGCACTGGAGCAGTAATCTAAGCTGAATTATCAATTTATGGCTGGTTGTAATTTCCATGAGCGTACTAATGTTAACCTTTTTATTAGTAATTGGTTGTTTTCCGGTAAATTTTGTCAAGTTTTAATTTCTTTCACTCTCGAATTTGAATTTATTTGCATCCGAACCGAGTCTGGTTCATAGTCAGTATGCACGCGGCCGCATGATTAAAAGTTCCATTTTGATTAGTCCTAAAAATGACTGTCATTCACTGAAAAGAAAATTCACGTATCTTACCACTCAACAGATGGAAGTGGACGATACAGTTAGAGAAGGTGCTATTACACTAATCCACGCAGTGGTTAATGGAGATTAAACGAAAAAGGGACGCCTACCAAAGGGTATTATTGCGGTAAATCCTGTTTGCAAAAGTAAAAACCAGTTTAGGTCGCTAAATTAGGACTTGCGCGATTGAAAAATAGCGGAGAGGAAATAAATTTTGAGTTAATCATGGTATGCGTCTGTGTGATAATGACGGAGTGAACTGGATTTGCCTAGATGGCTACCTTAAGAGTTCCTTCAGGGAGTCTCATGAGATTTGACGCTAGAGATTTTAGGAAATTTAACTGTGCAGGGATAGATTAAGTACATATTTTCTTAAAAAAACTGAAAAGAGATCAAGAATTTTCCAAGACGATCTAAAATGTTATTTTGTAACTGCCCGAAACACTCAACCGTGGGTACGCTGTTTGATTAAAATTGGTGCTCTTATGCAATTATCCGAGTGTTCTACTTATTTGGTTAATTCCTTTGAGAATAACAGCTGGTAAACAATGTGAATGGTCGATCGTTCTTGGTGGTAAATTGTCCATAAGCCCTCCAAACGCTTTCCTAACTCAAAAGCTGCCGATGTTGTTCGTCTTTCGTTCGATACAGCAGTTGGTCGGTCGGATACGGTGCTCCACTTTCAAACGACTGAACAAACAAAATCTGCACTCAAGTGACCACTGGAAATCATTAATGCACTTACCTCTCAGTATGCTACGAATGAACATCTACAACATTTCAGTTGAGCCTACCAGCGGAAATCAACTAATACAAGACGGGCATTATCACTTAGGTTTACCCGGTCTAATGTGATCGTTTCACTAAATTACGACACGATGAACGGTAACCAGCACTTGTCCCTGGCTCTTGCAATCAGCTGCCAAAGCGGTCTGTCCTATCAGTTGAGATCAGCTCTTTAAAGTGTGCACTGCATTTACGCAGGAAAATTCGAGCGGTATAAAACAGCTATTAATTTGGGCATTTTTTTCCATTATCATTTCGGCTTTACTTCAAACAAATACAATCAGCAAACCGTCCGTCCGTGTGTTTTCTTGGCCTAGTCACTTTCAGGCCGAAAGAGCTCAGTCGTGATCAACTGTCTTGTCGGTTTGGTGGAAATTTCAATTACAAGTTGTTTGTGGGTAGTTAAATAGTACAAAGCCAATCAATGGCGGATTCAATTTTATGAACCTCCTTGACAACGGATCGGGCTTCCTAGCATTTTTGAGGCGGGAAGAAATAGACTTCAAGATTGCATTGGGTTTAACCAACCGGAATACAACAAGTCGTCTCCAATTCTTAGTATTAACAATATAGCTACAGTTATTAGACTTTATTAGGAGTTTTCCATATCCACATAGATTTGTTACCTGAGTAGAGGTTTTTATTGCAGCTCTATATATGTATATTTATATATATACATATGTATATGTATATACATAGTAATTAGGTGACAGTCGGAGCAATCTGTGAGCAAGAAGAGACAAAAAAGAATGCTGTGCATTTCAGATGAATCATGGATTGTGGTTAAGTTAAATGACCATCTTGCTTGCTTGTTGGTCTAATTTATATTTGAGAAAATTCGGAAATCTCCAGCAGAGAGGCATCTTTTTTATGTTGTTAGGCCAAAAATGGTTAAAGTGCTTGTTTCCGTGAGATACACTATCGGATATTCTCACTAAAGTAATGCTTCAGTTTGTACCTTTAAAAAGCGCCAACATTGCATTTGGTCGATTGACATTAGTAGCAAAAAGCCATCAGTAAGTTATATTTAGTTAACTAAATGAAAATTGCCCCACCTTGTTTGCCACTTTGATCAGATAATTAGTACGTAACCCTCAACAAATCAACTGAATCTGCGAATTAAAAAATTGACTGTAGGTTCACGGTTGCCAAGACTCGTGTTTTGCAACGCCTTTCAGTCGTAGTCAGAACTGACTTTGTTCACTGGGCTTTTCGGTTGTGGATTCTTGGCATCCAGTTCGCATTTCACTCCTCCTGTTTTCAGAAATAGACCGCTGCATGCTTCCAAGCGGATGCTGCCATTTCCTTTTCTACTTTGCGTACATTTTTGCGTGATCTCAATAAGAAATCAGTGTCTTGCTATCGTCTGCTATCAGAATTTCTACTAAGATAATAACACTTTTGTAAACCTTACTGGTTATCTCTAGGCCAAGTTAGTTAACCGGGGACGAAAAATCACTCAAGAGAATTTCCAATTAATTCATTTTTATCGAGTACCATTGTTCAGCTCTGATAATCGCATTAAACGAAAGCAAGAGCTAGAGCGTTCAATTGAAGTGGCGATCGCAGCGTACATGGCTAAAAGCCAAAGACTAGAAACGGTTGTAGGTGAATATATCCAACAGTGCAAATGATGCCACTTAAGCTTAAAGTGAGACACTTTTTGATTCTCGTGACAGATGAGTCTGAAAAGGCTGTTGTTGGGATTGGTTTTTAGCCCGTCAGTTACCATGCGTCAAAGGGAAGCACACACTTATTAGACTGTGAATATGAAAACTGCAACAGTCTTCGGCTTTTATGTACAGCAGCTCGACGGTTTGGTCAGACAGTTTTCTTTCTGAATGTCTTCCGTGAACCATATTTAAATTGATTCATTTTTCTATTCCTTTGAAGCCAATTTGAGAAAACACATCGTTCAGTGGTCAGTCTGTACAGGAGAATCATTACGATGATGGGATTGGTGAATTGAACAAAGTTATGCGGCCTTGATCAACACAATGGCAATGCGGAGCTGATGAGCTGTTGGCGGTCACGCTGTATTTAGATGTCAGCATTAAACTAAATTACACAATATATTATTATTATTTTGAATCAACGCGAAATGCTATAAAAGTCAGTCCTCTCGGTGTCGCCTTTATGCACTTCTACAATGATTATCAACATCGACAGTACCAACCAGATTCACTCGGGAACCTAATTCCCTAATAAAGTTTATGGTGACTACGTGGGCGACGTTCCATTTATGGTCACTGGGGCAGGCTTTGTTAATGTTAAGTGAGTGAGAACCATTGAAAATAATACTGTGTGCTAACCGACGATTGAAACGTGAAGATAGCACTGTGAGTTGGTTCAGTTTCATTTACATTGAATTATCTGAAACAAAGACTTATAACTGGCTGTTTGAATGCAATAAAGTGGTAGCCATGGTTACGCACAGCATGCAGATAGACACACAATAAAAACAGTCTAAATCACCGATCCGGGTGGACTAAAGAACGGGATATGGCCTGACTTAGTAATTGGGATTGAATGGATAGTTTTCCATTTCTCGTTCTCAAGCCTCACTAGCAATATAGACCAGAAATGTAGTGAAGTCAATTATTTTTTTCTTTTCGTTTCAGTCAGTGTAGATAAATCAGGGAAGATGGACACTGGTAGTCAGTTTACGCTGATTATGCTGTAAAGGTCTGCTTGGACGTTCACATAAAATGTTTTGTAGCCGACTATTTTAAGCAGATCTTTGGAATACGTTATCCGCATGATCACGGTGGGTTTGCGTTGGATTGAAGGATAACTATGCTACTTGGCAGTTCATAACTATGAATTACACAAAACGGACTTCCGTTCTGTTTCACTTTGAACTATATAAAAAACGACTTTCGAACGAAATCGCAGTTGAATTATTTCACACTAGTGAATACATTTGCTTATGCTAACTTATACCGGGCCACGGAAATACCACCAGTAACAATAATAATAATCAGATATCAACCGCGGGAAAAGTTATCATTTGCCTGTCTAGGCCCAAATTGTGGTAGCAACAAAACTAATCCAAACATCAAATCTTCCCTAACCAGGAACAGACTACGTCACACAAGTGAGTGACACAAGCTAATTAATTTACTGACATCATCATGTAATTTAATCACTTCCCTGCCGGAAGCACCTGGTTCATCTACAATCCCGTTATTATCTTTCTGTTTAAAGTGACCACATTCGAAATCTTAAGATTTTCGTTTTCTCTTCCCAATCGCTTTTGTGCTAGCCTTCTTTTAGAAGCTGGATGTTTTGGCCAGAGAATGAATACACCAAAAACATCTGTTTACTTGCAACCTGCGGTCTAGCAATAACAAGTTAGTAAAGAACAAACATTTAGTGACGCATTTCATTAGTGAACAATTCCTGTCCACAATGCACAATTTTGTTGTGTTCAAGATAAATGTGCCCATTTGAGTAAACTTTGCATTTTGTAAACGCGGTAGATAGAAAATTCACTTTTGACATTCGATCCTGTGAAACAACTGATTTCGATCTTTGGTAGCGATGGCGATATAGCCCATGATGTAGAATTGCATCCGTGCGACAGATTTCTGTTTTTGACAAGATTGGACAGCACATGGCTGTTTGCCTCGACAGACGCATGAGAATGGCCACAGTCACATGGCTGGACTTCTCAACTATTACCGCAATTCAGTCATTTTCCATCTTACAAGAATTTAGACAGCCGTCAGCAGTCAGGGAGATCTTACTTAACTGATCTTGCAATTTAACGATGCAGATTTATGTGCTAAATAGCATGATGATGAAAACTCAACTTGGGGCGTACGCACTTAAACTGGTACAGATCTATTTTCATTATTCAGTTAGATAATAACTCTATAAAATAAAAACGCGTTGATTGACGGACGGCGGATTAACGAGGTGGTAATTTTGGAAATTTTATCGAACAAAATAAGTGGGAGCAGCAACCGACCGCGGGAGTCTATTAATGACTACACTCCTCTGACTGGAAGTGAATGTGATTCGCGACTTTCACACTTTATTTTTGCGAAACAGATTTCTTACCACGGCACTGGTTTAGAGTACACATGATGAAAATGTGTTGCGCTTTAGAACTAATAACAATCATTTCTTTGATTTAATTTTATTTCGTCCTTCGAGTACGATATTTCAGATCCCTCAAATGCTTGGTGGATCTAAAGCAGACTAAGAGAACCAACTCCGAGGGATTTTGAACCTAAGTATTTGACCCGAACCTTCAACTCTGCACCGTGCATTGTCGGTATTGTCCGAACATAGAATGTTCAAAATCTTGGAGCCTCATTGTTCCACGTATACAATATACGTGTTACTAAGGCATAAGTGTCTGGTTGTTTAACTCGGGCGAAATAAACGACCTCGAATATTTTGGCCATTTGCAAGTTTTAATCTTTAAATGACATTCCAACCGTGTGAACAGTTGGATAGAACAAATTGGGAATCTTGATAGAGTAATAGATAGACTCATTCTCAATAATTCGTCCTCAGGTAAATTCCTAACAAGCACGTTGAGACGTTCCATCGATCCAACATATCTTTTGAAACCCTTACTTATTGTTACCTATTGACATCAGTAAGAATTGCATAGCAGATGCTTCAACATCCCACTTCGTGGTTTCTTTCAGAATGCCGATTAGACAGCGGGGATATGTACTCTCAGTACAACCTGTCTACAATGAGCGAATGGTCTTTGAAATCAGAAAAATAATCACATCCGGGAACACTAGCAGCTGTAGAGCATTTAGGGCAGACAAACAAGGAAGTTTCATGACGTTCATTTTGCCAGGCCCTATTGGGTATTATTTCATATCAGTGTGGTTTTCGAGATTGACTGCTAAAATATAAAATTAAATGAAGTTGGGACCTAATGGCTTTTCAGAGTTGTGCAAGGATAAATATAGATTATTAGCTAACTGCTATTTTTGAAGCCATTCAACATCATTGAGTTACTGCTTTCTCGGAATCACACTTTTTGCAATTTATCATCAGTTTCTAATATTATTACCACTATTGTCATTACCATTCTTACTGTTATCAATGCTGACCATAGCATAAAGAGTAACAGCCACGAGAAAGAGATGAGTAACGTTGTCCTTACCAATTGTAATGCTCTGTCAAAATCAACATTTTTTTTCGTTAAGGTATCGGCATGGGTGTCAGCGTAGTCCGAGCGATTTCTACGGCTGCCGAATATTTTGACCGGTATCGGATCTTGGCACTGGCATTATGTAGTGGTGGAAGTGGTCTTGGCACATTTATCTACTCCAAAATTGGCGCCTACATGATCGAGAGATATACCTGGCGTATTGCCCTGGTTGGATATGGTTTATTACATTTACACGTTATAGTGATGGGTATTTTGCTGAAACCCTTACCTCTGGAACCAGTTCCCGAGCCAACTGTGTTGATCACGGAGCATCCGGATTTGAGTTCATCAGAACTGCCCGCTGATCTGCTTCAACATAAAACCGAACCTGGTCAAAACTTGTTTCTCTCCATTATGAGCGTGAATAGCATCTCGGCAGGTGCGAACGCGGGACGGGGTGGATCTGCTGTCCGAGTACGTACCGACTTGTCCAGGAGGAATACCATAGCTTCTGACCTGCGCATTGTTATCGAATTTGTCAAAGCTACGCGGTCCACCACAGATATTCAACAGATTGTTTACCTGGATCCTATATCTTTTCTATCCGATCCTGGAAGCCGAGTCCTGAAACAGCTGGAAAGCGCCGCGCAAGATGCCTTACTTGAAGGTGATATTACAACAAAACCAAACCAAGTAATGATACCAATATTATTTATTGTCTCCGATTTTGATGTCATTCAAGTGGATACACACGATCCGATCGTCGGTTCCCAACTAAAAGTTTTTCTCGACAGTCGGTTTGATCTTTCAGGATCTGTTGGACGACCCGATGAGACCGCAACTCAAGTCGTACCGACTCGACCTGTACATTTGGGCGACTCGTTTGCTTCTTCAATGGTTATCCTCCAAGATCGACGTCGTATAAGACAAACCATTCGAGCAGTGATCAGTCGCGGTCAAAATAAGGTGGAAATGATTGCTGATGAGTTAAGAAAACGCGGACAGTATGTTTATCCCACTCCGGTAGTAGCACTTGTTGATCAAAACGTAGATGAGCCCGGGACAACAAAAGCACCTACTGGAACCGCTGCCGATCACGGATGTTTATGGAGCAATCTAGCTTTGGATAATTACGTCATTCCAGAAGAGATTGAACCGGAGCATGATGAGGAAGGTGCAGCTGATTTTGACGAAGTCCAACAGAAGTCACCGACAGAGCCACTGAACACTGGAAGAACAACCACTCGGCCAGACAGGGATCGAACGCGTCCGGTACGTCACTCGAGTCAGTTGCATGGCTCACAGTTGATTGTGGACAACCGTCCATATGTATGGACTGGACGTGTGAAACGCAGCAGTTCCGTCACGCGCCCGTTTGAGTCCGTGATGATTCAGAGCGGCACCGATCTACCGCAGTCAAAAGTCCCCGGTGCTCCGTCGTATGATATATTTGCTTCAGTCATTTCAATAGACACACCGCACGAGGCTGCTGAGGTGTTGGAGTCCAAGTACCTTGAGGAAATGAAGACATCAGGTATGACAGCGGATCTTCTGGAGGCCGAAAAACCCGAAAGGTTCTTGTTAGCCAATATGACTTTTTTCACATTTTTGCTTACCAGGTTACTGGTATTTATCGCCGACTCCATCGTATTTGCACATTTAAGCAATTTTGCCATTATATCCGGTTTCGATCCGGATGCTGCCGCGGGGCTGCTTTCGTTCATCGGGATAGCAAATATGCTGGGACGTATTGGAACCGGAATAGTTGGTCAGTTTTCCCCTGGAATGGAATTGCGCAGTTTGACGGCCCTGTGTCTGCTAGCCCTGTCCGTGTACATGATTATAATGCCTCTCTTTCCTACTTACGCCGCACTGGCCGCGTTTGCTGTATCCTACGGTTTGTTGGTCAGCCCAAGTTTTGCATTCGCTCCAACAATCGCTTACGATGCGGTCGGGCCAAGTCGATATGATCAGGCTATTGCGTTTGTTTTCCAGTTTGAAGCTATTGGTTATTTGGTAGGTGGTCCAATCGGAGGTGAGTGGGTGTGTCCGTTTTTAATCCCGGATTATGAATATCACAGGCACCTTCATTATCGGAGCTACAATTTGGACACTTCTTGTCTAGTGTTTTCCCATTGAACTGTGCTAAGCCCAAATGATACCGATGCTAATCAAAGTCGATTAATTGCTCACATGGCAGTTTTGAATATATTTCATTTTAAAATGTCTGCTAAAGACGGCACGGTTTTAACATTCGGACTATCGGTTCTTGTTTTATGCTCTGCATTCAAGGTGCTATTTGATAAATGCTTACCAGAGTGTTAAGATTAGATTGATTGGAAGTCAATTGATCAGATTTTATCGCGAATGATCCACAAAGCTCATATGCTTCATTAAGGGAGATTCATCTGGTGCTTTTTATTGAATGTAGTCCTTCATTCAAAACAAAATTTCAATATCAATAATTCAGAGTCTAAATGTATATCTTTGAAATTTAGGTTTATCTTACTAGGGGCAGAAGCAGGATGGCACACGAACCATCTTGTGAATGATTATTTTGCTGACTATGCTAAGAGTTGCGTTTCACAGATGGTCGAACCACTCTGAATGATTGTTTGGATTGGTCGGTAGAGCTTAGGCAAAAGCTGAACATGATTGGCATGGCAAATGTAACCCGATCCTTTTGAAATGCTCAGGAATCCTTGTGTTGGAAGCAGCCTAATGGGCAAGTCGATATTATTGATTTCATTCGCGTTAGGCCTTGAATTAGACACAGTGATTGACTGCATTGTAAATAGAAAACTGAATTAGCGTGTTTGTCGGTTCTACTTTTCTCTTTATTTTATCAAACGCCTTCGAAGTCTAGTGAAGGTCCTGGTCTCCAGAGTTTGAACATGCCGCTAGTCAAGACGCACAGACTTGCAAACAGCCGGTCTAATGGACTTCTTTAATTAATAAATAGATAGCTGTTCTCACATAGCTACTCGAGGGGCAGCAAAACTCACCTTTTCTGCAGTTTCAGTAGTTCTATTATTTTCCAGTTTACCAGTCCAAATGCTGACCTCCGTGCCTAGCGTTATAATGTGTATATCCGTTTGCCCAGATCTTGGGTGATCAAATGTCGTTGCCTACGATGATGCTAAATTCTGGCTTATTTCTTAAGCACACGATTACCGTGTAAACACTTGTATTCACTGCCAATTAGTCTGAATTGTTCTGGTGCACTGTACCCCTATATGACGATTATAGAGTGTTCTATACTTGGACAGTTCAGGTTAGACTGATCCTTTGAAATTTTATCTGGGATTAGCACACAGATGCTCTCACAGAGTGAGCATATGCAAAATGGTCGTTTACTTTTTTGCCCGTATATTTTTTTCGCGCCTTCAGGTGCCATCAAGGAGGTGAACAATGATTACTTCGAATGTTTCCTGTTCGCTGGCTCAAACGAGCTGATCGCCTCCGCCATACTGTTCGTCCAAGCGTTCATCATTCACAATCTCCTTGGAAAAGTTTTTTCGCGTTGCTCAGAAAAGCTAACAGTCTAAGCAACCAAAGGAATTCCAGGAGCTGAAAGACTTTCCTTCTTCTGATTATCACAAAATCCCGTCCATTTCTAAATGCGGACCGCATTCTGCCATCCCTCGTTACGCATCAAAAAGTCTCAGGATCAGCTGCCAAAAAAATCAGTCTATATGATGTCATTCTTGAAGTCACGGAATGAACCACTGAATAAGACTCTTACCAAACAAAAACGAGAGTGATGCACTGCTGTTTTTGTCGAGTTTCCTCGTGCATGAAATATATTTTGTTATGAACAACACGCTTGGTTTTGGAACAGTTTGATGTTTGTACTAGTAACAGAAAGTAAACCTTGAATAAGTTGATTGTAAACAAAAGTAAAATATTACGGAATCTGAGAAGCAAACGTTATTCAGCTTTACATCTCGATGGATCACTGTGTATCTTTTCTACATTAGCTCCAGTGTGCACCGGTTTGTTGTATGGTTGCGAGATGCAGAGTTTACCTGCCCCAGGGCGTTAATCGGTCTTTAGTTTGCAATCGCCGATGTGTGCGTCAGTATGGTTGGATGGAGTGGCCGCATGAGTAATTCACAAATTAGGAATTGAGAAAACGTTCTTTTACAGCGAAAGTGACCAAATAAATTTCGTTGGTTGTTTCGCGTGTTGGGCATAGGGAACACAAGCCTACCGTAGCCTATGGTGTTTTCGTTTCTCCCTTTGAGTGAAATAATCCACTTAGAGGCCGACAGATGGCGTGGGGTGAGAAAATGTACAGCGAACATGAGCAAAGTAGGTTTCTCACGTCTCCGTGGTTAGGGTTCAGAAGACAAGTCAAACAGCTGGCCGGAGATGTTGATGGATATGGTATTGAACTACGAACACTGACGATCGTGATATCACAGTGTGTAGGGTCTGAGTGCCTAAAAAACCTATGTACAATTAGATGGCATCATTTGTTCCAGTCCCTTTCGCATCTACTTACTATATTCATTTTTTTATTTCAACGAGCAACTCGGGGTGGCCGTCAACGGTCAAGCGGAACCTGCCCGGCATTCTAAACCTGAAAGATGTTAATGATTTTGCTAGCTAAAACTTGAAGCTTAATGATAATAAATGCTGTCTTTATCCGGAGTACTCCTGGGGACGATTTGCAATAAACCAGTTCAACTTGCATTACCGGGTCTCTATAAAAATTTGGTCTTCGATAGACACTTGCAGAAAATTCAATCAGTGGATGACAAGCAAATCACAAATTTTGTCCTGAGCAAAATTTTTGGGTTGACCTAACATATCCAGATGCTAACTCGTTTGCACCCAACTGGTTGTTCTCGAATGAGAAGACAAATTTTTGAGCCTCGCTGCGTTTTATTAATGATCAATTTTCCAGTCTACTTTGGATGAGAGTTGTTATTCCGAAAAAGGGCCTGAATCTCACCCCCGACAGTTTGGCTTGAGCAACGGATCTGTTGGAAACAGGACATTGACGAGTCCAAAAAAATTCCCATTTGTACGGTTAATGAGGGTGCATACTATTCCATAATTTGTGTGTGGAGCGGTATTTAGGTGCGGACTCCATAGAAGGACGGTGTGATTGTTACCGGTTATTCCGTAACTGGACACTGTTTAGTGGTTGCTAACACTGGCTGTCGTGTACGCATACGTGAATGTGTGAATGTGCGTCTATATGTGTTTCTACGGGTGTTGTATTAATATGAATTGATCGAACAGTATTTTTCATGCGTATTGTCATTACCCAAATGAATCATTGCAGTTCTAATGCAGCGACCTTCCTCCTCTTTAGTCTGCAAGGTTGGAGGTTGAAAGTTCACTCGCTTGGTATAAGAGTTTCATTTGAACTGGAACAGAATTCTGGCGGCTGCTGTCAGAGGTTCCATTCTAAAGTTATTTTTTGGAATAACCCAGTTGTAGTAAAACAATACCCGCTTTCGTTATTCATATTCAGTGCATCAGCAGAAAAGGGCATTTACACTGATAAGTAAAGAGGCGACTACGTGACTGTCCATGTCATATTCAGGAGCACAAGGGTGCAACAAACACGATAGTTCATCATAGTCCTAATTGCCGACGATTCTCGCAACTCCGGTAAAATATGAACAGCCCAATTTGTGGTTTAACTTTGAAAACTAGTCTTTGAGCATGCTGGATGCCATATCCAAGCAATCGAGAGCAGAAATCAACAGCCAACAGTGTCTTCGTAAATGTATTGATCAAACTCAACATTTATGCCAACAAAATTGTTGCGAGAGTCTGAAGTTCACGCGGTGCTACCGATTTAACCACAAAACGCGGAACTCCAAAGCATCCGATTTACGCTGAACCAACATGCATCCACTGAGGAAGTAGAATAAAATTCTGCAGCAGCTTTTTAATGATGTGATTATTGGACAATATGAATAGATGCTAATGAAAGTAAAATACAGGGTAGATCAATTCTTCAAATTTAGTGAGTCCAAAATCAAACTTTTTAGAGGAGAAGGGCGTGAAAGTTATGTTCCCAAAAACGAAAAATGTCGGTGTTAGATTAACTCCACAATACAAGCTGATTTTGTGATAATAATAAGAATATATTCTTGGTAGCTGAAATGTGCCGTAATAAAAACGGATGCTCAGATTTTGACGCACTTTCTGCTTACCGGATTGCGTTCGTTGGTGCTCCGATTACTAAACGAATGTATGTTCTGACAACGGAAAATCTTCATCGCTGCATTTTTCAAGCACCGCAGTCAATCACACTCCAAAGAAGTGAAGGAATTCATATTACGAACACACTCTTCATGCGTTTGTCTCGTCATATTCGCAGAAATTATTACGCAGTATTATCACACCGACTAAAAGGTTAAGGATTTGCATCGTTATCGACCGTGCTTTAGGGCAAACACCCGTCACCCTGCTTCATTTCGTTTGTTCCTTCACAATATCTGCGAATACATGATTCAAATATTAACGTTATATTTATTCATTAAAACCGCCTGCGAATGAGCAAGATTGAATAACAAAGTTGTCATTTATATCCATTTGACAGGATGCCGGGATGAAGTGCTCTCGATTCCGACATTTGTGGACGGGGCGGTCGAACTAGCCACCTGTTTTATTTCGATAGACACTCGCGGTTGCGTGATAGGCGCTGGCATCAGTGTTGTATATCGAGTGGCATTTGTTCAGTAAGCTTGGGCAAATATTTTATTCTACTTGTTCGTTTTCCACACTTCAAAAGTGTATGTTCAGAAATCGGTCGAAATTTCACATTTTTGCTATTAAGTGGTAACCATAATCAATGGAAGACTAAAGTGAAGAAGCCTCGGCACTCACATTTATTTTGTGCTTAAATCCGGATAACAAGTACTTGCAAATCTGTTCATCATTGGGAAATGCTTGCCGGCCGACAAGCTTCAACACGCGTAAAGTTATTCTTTCGCCATGAATATCTGAGAAGAAATATCTTACCAAACAGAATAAATCATAGACCATCAATCAATCATCCACAGACATAGATGATAGCGAGGCAGAATGGTAGACGTTTGCTGATCATGGGTTCTTACAATCGTTTGAACAACTATATGAATATAATCGCAGAGACTGGATACTTGTGCGAACAAGTAGTCGATAATGAAAACACTACGAAAATTGTAATTGGCATTGAGTTACTTCTGGGTAATTGCCAGAAAAGGAAAAGGTTATCGTTATCTAAGAAATTAGAACTTTTAAAAGATGCAGGAGAAGCGGGAAGCAGAACATAGGTCAGCAATCTGTCAGTTCGGCCCTCTACCAATCGAAGTGCAAAAAGCAGCCAAAAAGGGGCTCAACTACAACCTGAGAGACTCTCCATGAAAAGGGGTATCTTGCTCAGTTGGAATACGCACTCAAGTGATCGTATTTCCCAGGGGCACATCATGGTCCCCAACAAACTACGTGTAAGATCATTCGAGGTTCTGTCGGATATGCAGCACAAAACAATGCGCGAAATGAAGAAGAACAAGAAAATAATCATTCTGCCGGCTGACAAAGAATGAATGACGACCATCGTAGACAAGACCTACTGTATGTGTAAAAAGGAATAACTACTAAAAGTCACAGCCACCTACCTTCTACCGCAAAACTGGAAAAGAAATTCAATAAGACCCTTCATATGTTACAAAACCTGCAAAAGATCACCAAAGAAGAATGCTCGAAAATGAGGGTTGTGGCCTCAAAGGCTGCACTGTTATCGGATTACTTAAGGTTCACAAAGAAGGCATTCCACTCCTAACCACTGTCTTCCTTCCGGGAACTCCAACTTACACGTAAGATAAGGAACTGTGAAAGCGCCTGAAACCACTGATAAGTGGAACAAACCAGTCCATGAACAACTCTTATCACTTCTTGGATAAGTTGAAAGACGTCACTGTGGAAGAAGAAGAAGCGATGGTCTCATTTGATGGTACCGCACTGTTCACCTCGACTGACCTGAATCTAGCAAAGAAAATAACCAAAAATCTACTGCAAGAACACTATCCGGACAAACCACTGGGAACAAACAATTTATGAACTACGAGGAATGTGCCTATACACGTGCTTCAAATTCAACAGTGACTTGTATGGACCATTAGGCCCATCCATATCGGGATTTCTCGATAAAGCGGCAATTAAAGTCATGGAAACCATCGCACCACCAAGGATCCAGTCAAAAGTTTGGGTCAGATATGTGGATGACACCTTTGTCATTATTATCAAACGCTCAGATATTGAAGAGACATGAAGTAATCAGCAAGATATTCAAAGATGTCATCTTCACCATGGAATCGGAGAAAGGTAGAGAAATGGCACCTCTGAACTAGTTGGTTAAAAGGAATGCCAGTGTCACGCTAGAGACAAGAGTGCATCGCAATCAAGCTCAAACAGATCAAATATTAAACTTTCTTATCAACCACCCAAACAATCACAAATGGTCCTGTATCGGAAAAGCATTCAAAAAAGGCGAAACTCACTGTAGCACAGAAGGATTAAGAAAGCAAAAAAAAATATCTTTTCAAGATATTCGAAAAGAACGAACATCCAAGGAAGTTCGTAAGAAGAACCGTGCACTCTACGAACAAGGAAACGAGTGGAAGGGAAAAGTCCAAAATAGAGATTATTCATTTATACATCAAAAATGTATCTGTATTAACCACAAGATTACTCCAAACTAAACGAATCACAGTTGCTCACAGACCGTCCCAAACATTGCGAAAACAGGGGAATAAACTAATATTATATATAAGTTCAAGTGCATAGACCACGACAACTGCCACATCGGTTAAAGTGAGAGAAAAGTAACTACTCAAATGTATGAGGGCAGACTAGTTACAAGAAAACACAACCCATTCTCTCATATCCTTCCACGAGAACCAAGAAGGAAAGTTTTAATCTGGATAGCTTTGAGATCATGGATAAAGGAAATACGAGGCGCTTGAAGAAGTTTTTAGAAGCCCGGTATTCTTCAAATAATTCAATCAACAGGCGCATTGAATTAGATCACGTGTGCATTCGGATGAGGGGAAGATAACTGAGCTAACGTAGAGAACCGGAATTCAAGCCATACAGACCGTTAACCACAAGTCTGAATCATTCATACGGATCTGTCTGCGGAAATGAATCACACAATACTCACACACTCCAAATCAAAATAATGACTTCACTAAACGGACCAAGCTTGTCAGGTCGAATGCCAATCTTCAATGATTAAAGGTCAAACCATAAGAGATCAAGTGGAAAACAGAGGCATAGTTTTCAGGTCAAGGTAGTCACAGTCATTCAAGGTCAAAGCCAATGGCAACCCTATAAATAGAGCGGAATCCCAACAACTGTGCACTCGCACTGACGATGTCACTTCGACTGTCGATGAGACGTTTGCGATCTAAAAGACAAGCTCAACGACTAGAACCCCATGAAAATAAACTGACATGCTTTCTCTGATAGACCTCGTAATTTGACCTGATCGTAAAAGTCTGTCTGACTAAAGTTCACTACTTCATCTGACCAGGTAGGCTTGCATTCTGTTTAGCGGGACAACAAAAATGGTTGATAAACCCAGAAGACAGGCTAAATTCGTGGGCAAGATTAATGTCAGATATTCTACATAGAAAGATTAATTCACATAAATTTGTTGCGACTGTCAATGTATGTCCGCAAGTTGCATAAAAGAAGCTCTGTGAAGCTTCTTTTATTGGCGAAGCAAACACGGAAGCAAACAGAAGTTTCGCACTCTAACGCCCGTAGCGCAGTATGGCATTTACTTCTTCCATATTTACTGTGGGATTTTATCTCAGTCGTAAATGAGACAGCCCTATTGGGCTTTTATGATCTTCGGACCAAATTGTCCCAAAAAGAGTTTTGTTGTTAGCCGAATCGACAATCTTGACAAGTCAGCCAGTGTATGATCATTCGCATTCTCGCTGTTCATCCACACTATTTGTGACATTTCTTTCCAGAGCACTTATACCCAGTTCGGTCGTTTACGGCATTCGTTCCTCGCCTAAGTGAAATGATATTTTGAACAACACAAGGAATACAGATGGGATGCTTATTTGCCACATACTATAACCACGTAATTCGACTCTTCATGTATGATTTACCTTCCTGAACTCCAGCAGCTTGCTCTATTCTGTTTGCTCCTAGTGCGGAGCTATTTTGTCTTTTAATGTTAGTCATGGGACCACCTTCGCCTATTTCTAGTGGTTGTTCTTTCTAGTGACGAAAGTGACTAAGCATTGCCATTTTCTTCTCTTTGAACCAACCCACAATAAAAAGACAAGGTATCATTTATGCAATTCCCGAGCCAGAATTGAAAACTTTAAAATCGAGTTCATCCCCGTCTACATTTTTACATCCCTAGCCTAATCGGAATAAAAAGGGCCAAACAAATTTGAGCGAGAACGATAACTCACTGCTTCATCACTTTGGGAAATGATACACAACAGGGACTGGGTTTGTTTGGAGAACCTGTTTATTTTGCCGCTTAATAACATACTTATTTCACAATACGAGCTAATTCCAAAAAGATATGCATAAGCTGTTTGATCGATAAGAAATGTTCATTTCACACATGAAGATGAACAATTCAGAAATTTTTCTTTCATTTTTCATATGAATGCAACCTCTGTTTTTTTCAGACTACATTTGCTGCTAGTTATCGATGAAATATTATTTTTATTTGGATAGACCCGCCTCTTGGATTTTCCTTTCGCAGTGCATACCTACTCGTGCCCTGCAGGGAATTACCGACAGAAGTGAACTGTTGCTCGGAACCAACAATGAAACACTGTGAGTCGTACTTGCCAGTAACAAGGGAGATATGTAAACTGACACTACAGCGGCTGAGGCAAATTCAGTTTATGTGGAATTTTGACAAACTGAGAAATCTTCAATATTCGTCCTGCTATGTACCCCCAACAACACACTTGACGTGCTTGGGGTAGTGTTGGAAATGAAAGCATATGACGGACTATCACTTAGTGACCCACTAAGTGCTGACACAAAGACGTCTTCTGCTGTGTTGAACCCACGATGAATTTTAGAGTAACCGATGAAAACAACCATTAGTGAATTCTCATCTAATAGAAAACTTCAAACTTTGGATTTCACTGTCTTGTACGTGTTTCTGACGACCTCCTAAAAGTACTGAATTATCACAATCTTTGTTTAATCAAGGGGAATGCCCTAACAACCGCAACAAAAGTTTCGTAATTATCGGAAAATAATAGGATTCGCCATATTTTTGTGTGCATACGCTTAAAAACAGTGACACATCAAAATTGAAAATAGTAATCCTTAATGAATCATTTCCTCAACAAATATACCTAAGTAAAAAGCGCACGCAAATTTGTTATCCAAGATGGCGTTTAGTTCCTTTTGTGAGGTTTCCTCAGTTGTCGGAATTCAGCCTCGGAACTCACTGCTCAGAATGCGAAAGGAAATGTGGATGCTGGCGCTGACATGTTTCACATTAACCCAGTTGAGTCTTGGACTTATTTTTAATTAATTCTCCAAAATATTATGTGCGTATAATAAGAGGGAACCATGATTCAGAAGTGCTTTATGCAATACTTTACTAAAAGTGAAGAATGTACTCACGAATTTGTAATGCTCGACTGATTTCTGCTGGGAAAGCTATAGTTGGACTAGTCTGAATCATTGGATGCCAGCTTGCTTATCTATCTAGTCTGTAACTAAAAAGCCGGTATCCAGTACTGCAGCATAAATTCGATCTAGACAGAAGCTGCTCAGTTGCAAAAATGAAACCTAGCCCACCAAAGGATTATTGTTAAAACCAAGACGAAGGCTGATTGAACGGGTCTCCTGGGAAAGCAGAACAAGCAAAGATCGGTGTCCATGTGAGCTTTGCTTTGAGAAAGTTAGAATATTGACTAAAGCCCCGAATGATGAGCACTAGGAGGCCCTTTTGGTTTCCCATGTGATGGTTCTGAACGCGGGGAACCGTTTGTGCTCAAACTGTCGACTGTTCCTCCCTAATACGATTTTCAGACATTCCAATCGCCAGTACGCCACCTGGAGTCCGCCCTCTTCGGGTCAGCGGTAAACCCAAATAGATCACATTGCCATTAGCTACAAATGGCAAGGCTGACTACAGGAATGTCGATCTTATTGGAACACTCCTCTCGAATCCGACCAAGATTTATTATGCACTAAGCTTTCCATGGGCTTTGGTGGGCGCCCAAAACGCATGTTAAAGCGTCGGTCGGGCTGCGGAAAGCTATCTGACTCGACTTGCTTACCTCTTTTCGAAGCACGCTGGTTTAAATAATAGGCGTGCCTCCACATCAAAAAATCAACGAGCGCTGGTCGCCTATCAAAAGTCCTTTGCATTCCACTGATTAAGCCAGTTTTAGCTTAACCAGTCGCGTAATGACACCCTGGATTTCATCTGATTCTCTGGAACTTCAAGATGCACGCCAGTACACCCCAGTTAGTAGTGAGTATAACGGAATACGGCTGATAATAAGACGTGACCTTTGTGCAAGTGTGTAAAGAAATCGCGAGATCTGGTGATCGCAACGAGGATTGGAGAGAGAGCACAATCTGATCAATCGAAATAATCGCAAGCTGCTTCGTCTCATCCAAGCTACTGATACGAAAGCATTGGATGCGGGCAAAACGATCTGTGATTCTCACGGTTCGCCTATCCACAAACTGCACGCCGTCTTGCACGCTGGATGGAACACTTTCAGGCTCAATTTAGATGGCCCTCGGCGTCAGCGCATCCCGTAACTGTTTCGACAAGCGTCCGGTGACCTGTTACTACACATCCACCTACCCAAATGGAGATTCTCAAGAAAATCCGAGCCTTAGGGCGTTATAAAGCGTCGAGATCCAATAGGCTTTCCCCAGCTCTAATTAAAGACAGTAGATTGAAAGTGGTCTAAGATCTGGTATTCCGAGAACGTCACCTCCTCATGCTGATAGTCGACCGTTGCCATCATCTTCATAACGGGCTTTCGCAGTGACTACGCTAACCATAGGGGCATTAGCTTGATCCCAATAGCTTCCATGATACTTGCCTTCGTCATTCCTAGCATGTTGAACAACATGCGTGAAGGGCACGCTCATGAGGAACAGGCTAGATTTTGCGCTGGTCATGGATGCATTGGTCAAATCTTCACCCTCCGACAGGCGCTAGAGCACCATTTCACATTTAAAAGGCAAACAGTCACCTGTGTTCTTAGACATCCACACTCCCTTTGACTCTGTTCATAGGTCTGCACTATGACTGTTTGTAGAGAAATGGAGTACCTGAGGCAAACATGTTGGCCCTGAAGCAGCTGTACCGTCATACGTTAAATCCGGTTAGGGCTTATGGTTGGCTTTCGTTGCCCTTTGTAATCTCCAGTGGAGTACGGCAGGGATGTCCTTTATCCCCATTTCCTTTCAACTTCGTCATAGATAATGTTCTACAGAACGCTTTATCTGGCATTTTGGACGGTGGCGTTGAACTCTTACCACGGAACACAGTTTTTCACTCGCCGATGATATCACCTTGCTCATTGGCATTGCAAAGACAATTCAACGTGCGTTAGACCACTTGGTGATTGCGGTCTCTTGATACGGTGTGTTTTGAACCTGCAAAATTCAAGGTACTTGTTCAAGACTGGCAGGAACCTGTACCTGCACTCGCCCTCTGTGGTGATCACTTAGAAGTGGTCAATAGCTTCAAGTACCTCTGGATCCTGATCACATCTGGCGGAGGTGTTGGAGAGGAGGTCACATCACGAATTGTGAAAGCCAGAACAGCTTTCTTGAACCTGCGACACTTGTGGCGCCGCCATGACATTCGACTTTCCTTCAAGGGAACAGCGTACAATGCCACAGTTCCTAGTGTTCTTCTTTACGGTTGCGGGACTTGGCCTATCCGCGTTGAGGATACATCGTGACTTTCTTTTTTGACCACCAATGTCTCCGAAGCATTACTCGCGTCTGGTAGGAACACCGGGTGAGCAATGACAATGTGCGCCGTCGCGTGTTGGGCGCAGCCAATCGTCCTGTGACTGAGATAATCGTTCTGCGTCGCATTCGCTTACTTGGACACGCATTGTGTATCTCTGTCCGTTGTCTACTCGTTCGTCTTCTTGCACATGATGAGCAAGGCTGGAAGAAGCCACGTGGTGGTCCAACTATGACTTGGAGTAGAGGTATGAACAAGTCAGCTTCACCTTTGAATTCGGTTGGTGCTTCACGTGTTTCTGGGTAGGGCATGAGAGATGAGAATCGTTATTGGTTGCAGACGCTTAGATGTATGGCTCAGAATCAAAATCAGTGGCGCGGAAGCTGTGGTCCGTCTGTAGAACTCATCTTCCTTAAAAATAATCCGGAAACGACGAAAAGATCATAAAATGTGTATGGTGAAAACACAAATTAACAGTGGACTTGTTATGGTTCATAATTTTTGCTTCTCGTTTGTTGACTGTAATTATAGTTGCATTTGCATGTTTTTGCGTTGACATTTCGGTTTCGTTCAACCGTTTGTTTTATATATATATATATATATATATATATATATATAAAAGCTATCTGCTGAATCAGCTTTGATCTTTTTGATGAATATGACACACGCTATCTTTTACGACGTGTTAATAATGTATTTTCTCAGTGTTACTTCGTTTGACCAAATCAGTGAAAGGCTATACATGTTTTTGTTGCCATCCGAAAATATCTGTTTGCCATTGGATAAAAATATTCAGCAAATGCTACACATTGCCTTTGACAAATATTTAAAAACGTGGTCTGACAAAATGGTAATAAACTTTCCCGGAACCGATTTGTGAGTCATCAAGTCTACCGATAACAATTTCGCCGTTGTATGGATGCATTACCATTTGTCCTAACTTGAGAATTCACATGTCCGAGAACGGGAGCAACCGGAAACATTTTCCCACCTGCCCTAGGAACAAAGTGATCTGGAAAAACGAAAACACCGTGGGAGGACGCGCATAGAAATGACACGAAACGTAATATAACGCAACGCTACTTTCCCTGCTGTGCTCAATAATGCTAATCGACAAGACGCGAAACACTAAACATTATCACGTTCATGCAAATGAGAGGTAAACGAATTGAAACTAGAACCAAATACAGAGTCAACTGAATGTGAAGTTATTCTGGACAATAAAACTCCTACGATTCTACCTTTCAAACGGATTCTCTTCACCGAATCCCACACACCCACGCGTTACGTCATCTTCCACCAAAACCTGGCACTGACGATTAGTCCGTCCACATGAACGTCACTGTGATTCATTGGAGCTTTGACAGCAGTTTATTGACAGTACAACTTTGTTGTCCGATACCTTCCCGCTAAGATACTTAAAAATGTATTCAAAAAATATATGGTCAAAAACTTGCCAGCTGAAGTCCTTTCCTTCAGAGCGTCGTTTAACAGTTCATCTATTCTATTTTCCCACCTTCATTAAGTAAAGTAAATCTGACTGCTATCTGAAACTATCGCACACCGTGTCCTCTTGTGCCACACATTATTGTCTTATTATCGATTTTCTCTTTTTTGAGTATGGAAGTATAGCTGCTGGGCAGAGCTGATTAAATCTCTTATTTGTACTCATTAGTAGATACTCTTTTGAAACAATATTTCTGGTAGCATCTAACGGGAATTGAGCCTATAGGCTATAGAGGGAGTAGATCCTTTTAGTCAAGGTTTGCGTTATGAATTCAAGTCCACAGTTGGGAATAATACTGGTAAATTTAGCGAAATATCTGAATCCAAATGAGATATTCATAGTGATCATCATTTTTTCCTTATTAGTGAATTAAATGTTCTTCAAAAATGTTATTTCCTGTCGTCACTTTTGGCTGAAGTCAATCCAAGAGCTCTTTTTGGAATAACTCCTTGGATATGCTATTTATTTAATCAACCAGAAATTTCCTTACAAAAGTCCGGTCTTCAACGAGTTCTCATTTATTGTTGCTAAGGCATTTTGTACAACATGCCTGTTGACCACAAGTAACCACTGCCCTAGACTTGGTGATTCACCTTGGTTGTGGGATGGATGTCACGTGAATGTTTGTCCGTCCGACAGGTCGCCTGCCGAGTGGCTTTGCGGATTGACAAACTGATCAGCATGGTCGTTCAACGCAGCGGTCTTCATGTTGTAATTCTGAGGATTTTGGCGCCCCATGTGTTGATATAATACCAATCATCCTGACAATAATGACTGGGTCTTGATAATACGCCATTTCTGCATTAATAAGAAATTTTGATGTACTGAAAAATTTCTCGTCATTTAGGAGTTGCTGATTACCAGTTATTAGCTTATGCCGTTTCTAACAATCCAACCCAAAATAGAACACCGATGACGTCACCTGTATCCAGTTTTTTTCGCTAAAGCCTTTATGTCGACACGGGAAGACATAGTTCTACCAAGGATCCGGACAACACTTTTAGGTCACGTGCGGCTGACGCTTTCGTCTCTGTTAAAAGCTTGGATGTTACAAAGACACAAAACAACCAGCAATCTTTTCAGGGATAGCACATTCATCATGAAAATAGTGATAGACGAGAAGTGAGCATCTCTGTACGTGTTGATTAAGCTAGAAGCAAACACCACACTCGATATGCGTGTGAATGGGGAACAAACACACGAGCCAAATATTGAGCTATCTTAGCGACTATCCCATATCTGTAAGCTACTGCAATTTAAAAGAACTGAGAATACAAGAAAAAACCTACAGGCTATCGTTAGACGGGTTAAGTCGTGGGTTTTGGACATGAAGATCGCGAGTTGAAATCCTCCTACCGCAGGCCAACTTCCTCACTTGGCAGCCCTCTGTTCGCTGCCCCCTTCCGAAAATGATGTACTCCGTTATTTCTTTAATAAAGGAAGTAGAAGTTAAAAGATGAAAAGATATCTGAGATTGACGGAAATGCAAAATACTTCGCATGAAGAGCCGTGCACACAGTTAACATTGTGAACGAACCAAACTACGCAATCAAGTAGAAGGATCATTCTAGAATAAGTTGAGAACGTATCCAAATCAACTGCAACATTCTTCTAACCTCGAGGTATCACATTTGCCAATGACTCCCGCAGAATCACTCAAAGACCAAAAGGGTAAAGCTGTTCTCAGATTCACCTGCATGAACCGAGACTAATTTTATTTCGATCAGACCAGGGAAAAGCTGACTACTCAAAATCTTGAGCACAAACTAAACAGAAGATATAAACATCACTCATATCTGTTCAAAACAGCAATAGAGGACACAAGTGCAGTGTGGATGATGTAGAACTTCTGGATCGGGCAAACATAAGGCACACAAAGAAGTTTTTAGCCGTCTGGTACTCTTCGTATATTTCAGTCGATGAACACCTAATGGGAATGCCAATAAAGTCAGACGAGAAGCAAAATTTCAGCTGACTGAGAAGGACAAAGCTCACATTTCATAGAACCACAATAAAAATTACTTTATTTGGATGCATTTATGGAAATGACATACTCGAAAATGACATAACCGCATGCAGCCAGACCATGCCTTTTAGTAACAGCCTGATACTACTAAGCGACGGAAGGCAGCGGTGGTAAATGTATTTCTTATTCAAATGTGTTTGGCCTTGTAGCTTTGATGCTCCTAATTGAATAGATTGTAGCAACATTCCACGACTAAGGCAACTTCTCCGGGATCAGATACAAGTTATTGTCTCCTATTCTGTGCTTCTCGTTGTTACGATAAAGAGACTGTTATGTTTTATCCTCGTTGAAACATTCCTGAATCTCTCGTGATCGAAAGAAACATTCGGGTTATGCATTTTACTGGTTATGTCATTTCCACTTACATATCCTAGAGGGGTGTGAAGCTGTTTATGACGATGACAGAACAATTCGAGCCTGTCATCGCAAAAACGATTCCTGTCATATTTTGGGCACTTCAGCTGTTGACGGGTTATTGTTGAACGGCGTTGACGAATTTTACTTTTAGTCGGGATTTGTCACGGCGACTATTCATTTTGACCGATGCTTTAGACTGGTGTAATTCTTAAACTGCATCACAAATATTAGGCATTTAGTAGTGCACAGTTTGTACAAGACAGTTTTCTGACCATGGTTCTCGATTGTGTTGCTATAACAGATGAAGAAAACAAAGAAGAGGTTTGCAATTGCGTCTCAGCAATCCTTGGGACGGAATTTTTACAACGTATGTCAGTGAACGATAATAAAAGCTTCCGATTTGCAGACATAACTGCTTGGAATGAAGGCGAATTTCACAATCAATAAGACAGTTTGTTATAGATCTTCCTCAGACAACCAGAATTTTTGAGATTGATCATTAATTGCAGTCAGCCTCGTCGTTATGCGGGTGCTCTTACTCCCGTTGACTAGCATTCCGTCGCGGCTTTCGTATTCCGTGCCACACATTCGCAACAAGATGAACCTTGATACAAACAGGTAGCGCAGTCATGTTGTTCTTGGGGTGATGTACCCAGGTGGTAAGTTGTAAAATGCCTGCAATCAAACTAAGCATTTGTTGAAATAAGTCCAATTTTTCTAGTTTTGCATTCACACCATGTCTCTCGGACTGGTACAGCATACGCATACATTTGACATAGCAAACAGTTAAACAGATAAATTATTCATTCATGGAAATAATTCCCACAGTTTATCCATCACCCTGAAACAGGTTGGATAAAAGTTGTCGAATGAGGGTTCGTGAGAATTTCATTAATTCGAAAAACCAGTGAGCGTAAGAAACTCGAAAACTCAGTACCAACTACTGAAAGTTAAACGTCCTTAAAGAATTACCCGAATTTTTTTAAAGCAGTCAATCCTGAAATTGGGAATTTTATTACGTTCATCGGTCAGTACAAGTGACGTGCTTCGCTTTTGGAGGTCACGCTCACTGTAGCTCAGAGGTCCGAGCAGCTGTCCGGTAGGATGACAGCGTATACTGAACAGGTCGGACATCTTCAACTACGAATGCCTCATCAAATGTTCGGAGGCAATTGTGCAGAATACCCAAGTATATTAAGCGCAACCCACTGGAAACTGCTTTCAAACTTTTATACTTCAAACTGCGTGAGCTAATTTACCATTTTCTCCGACTTTAAAATTTACAGCCTCAGAGAATTGTAGTTTGATAAGTGTGAACCTTCTGGCGAAAAGAATTCTCGTTGAACTAATTTAAAATTAGTTCTTAAGGTGTATCACCCAACTGCCTGTTTGATTTTATACCTGAAAGGTCAAAATAAGTCATTTAGAAGTGAATAACAGTCACCAGTCGGCTGTCCTTCATAGTTGAGTAGAGTTGCAGCATTCGATTCAGAAGGTTGGTACACACTGTGAGTTTTGCGCGATAAACAGAGACCTATTGACATATTAAAAGGCAGATTCTGAAATCAGTCTCAGAAAGGAAATCAACATAAACCTCTATGACGAAACATTTTGGTGGTTCGTGCAAAACTGCAAATTTGCTTTTGGGAACAAGAGGTTCTTGGTTCTGCAAGAACCTCTCTATGATGGCAGCATTCTGCAAGACAGAACTGACAAATTAAAAATGAGTGATGCCATGTTTAACTGGTTTTGCACATTAGCAAAAACTACAGTAAAATCCTCACTGTAGAACATGGGGTTTGTGGGGTTACTATGAACATTACTGCCACTTACAGGTTTCAAAGCTTGGAAACGAAGTATACTGAGGTGATGCAAGGTAGTTTAAAATTTATTTTGTCCACTTTACTAATTTTTCGGGTTCATGGTGAGCCCCAAGGAGGATAAAGAATGACGACACTGAAAAATGCTAGAAGAATTACCAAAAGGAAATCCTTTTTTCAGTGTGTCTTCCTCGCTTCTGCCGACATGAAAGTTGTACCGATTACCGAATTATTATCAGTTCTCTGCGCAACGGGCAGTTTAACTCAGCTGTCACTAAGTGTTGAAACTCGACCGAAAAAGCTGCGTTCCCAGTTCAAGAATGAGTCACTAGCATTGGTTTTCGGTTAACGTCTACAGTATAAATATACCTGTACTAAATAACACATCACATAAATTTTACCAATTTTAGGCGACACCTATTTACCTAGTAGAGTTTCTTTAGATTCCATCCGTGGTATATATCCATTAATCAAACAAGTGATAATTACCAGTCTCCTCTAATCATATAATTCAAAACGGTAACTATGATCGCAACCAGAGCACATTTACCGTTGTTGAAAAACAGGAATGTTTTCGTTGTTTCTCCTTAAAGCACTGCTCACGTCTACGCTAGAACAAAACTATTTGTCTGATACACGTTACTTTAAATTCGGAACACGAAACGTGTTTGAGTTGCTCCACGATCTAATTCACGTACTTTTCTGAACAAAAAACAGAAAAACTAACCCGTGCAAACTGGAAAATAAATGACGCTCTAATACATTATGTACGTCTTTGTTCTGAATTTTAGTGCTTCCGTAGTAACTGTTCATACCAAATCAATAACCAAAACATCACAACTTTGATAAGTTTCAGGCGTTAAAATGATATCATGTCTGTCCAAAATAATGGGTGCCACTTACAAGAAAGCGAATTTGACTCCCTCGACCACCAGCCACACCCAGTGAAATCCATGTGAGCCCGATGTTGGTCGACATGTCGAATTTCGGTTTACTGCTTCAACAAAATAGACGAAGTGATATCACGAACCCACTAGCAAAACCGTATTTCTTACTGATCTACCGAGCGTACCAGTAGTGTCGTTCTTTGGTGAAATTGTACAGCATTTTAGGAGCTGGTCTAAGTCAAGATTTCGTGAATAATTTGTTGTCAAAAATGACATTATGGATAACAAAAGAATAAACTGGCGGTTTACGGTTGGAAAAATGTGAAAAGTTTGTGTATGGTATCTGGTGGACGCATGGTATGCGCTTGCTTTCACACTTATTATTCATTTGCTTATTTCATTTCTCAGTTTCCATGCAGTAAAAAATCAAAGTTACAGTTGAGCTGACATAGGAATACTAACTGCTCAGACGAGAAAAGCAAATAACGTCATAAAACTCATCCAAACAGTCATCTAATTCTGGTGGAGATTTTCCCAAACGTGTACATGTTATTGCGAATGGTACAGTATTGATGACACATCGGTGTCGGTGGAAGTAATTTATCAACATTTCGACTACCGTGGTTAGTCCGGACATTTGCATTTACACGCTACTCTGTTCTCTTCTGTTTCTCAGTATGTTGCCCATAATGAGACAAATGTCTGGAATATTCCACAATCGTAGAATATTCCTTTTAACTAGGTCTTTTTATTTTTCAGTCATCCGAATGGAATCAGCTGATATGAAAAGATGTTTTATCAGGCTGGATGCTAACGTGAATGAACGAGAAGTGTCATATTGCGAAATTGTTTGAATTCGACAAGTACTGTTTCTGGTCAGCTACATAAGCTCACATACGCACGCGGCATTCAGTGTGAAATAAGACAGTTTAAGTGGTTCGATCAACTCCCAGGGAGAACTGTTGGTGAAGGTTTGACAGTTCTTAATTAAAACTCAAAAACGCTTCTTTGTAAGCAAATCAGTCTCGACTGTTAACAACGGACTGCTATCAAAGGGACAGATCAACCGTGAAAAACCTTGATTGATTGGATAAGATTTCCACTGAACAGCTTGACTCTTTTCTTCCTCGACGTCAACACGGAGTGGCCAAGGTCGAGATAGTGAACTCATTTTAGGTTCCTTGTGCAATACTGAAAAAGTTTCTTGCATCGCCTGATCCGTCATTTTGGAAGGAACGTCCTAATTATCCATGATGTAGCTTGTTTTGTATCCTTCCTTAAACAAACTATTGGGTTATTTTAGTTGTTTGTACTCAGGATCTTGGGAGTTTTTTTCCGCACAATTCGATCAACTTTGGCCAGCAAAGAAAACATTCAACAAGTAAATAGAATGAGAGAAGAGAAAAAGAAGTCAATCTTATTTTCCAAAGTATGCACAGGTAGTGGGTGCTTAACTGAATATAATTGTGAACAATCTCACAAAACGTGCATTAGGTGGTCACTTATTTGTCGAATGAAATATGTGAAGTTTCGGATTCCGTCTTCCTGCCCAGTTGCATCGTGGTAACTTCTTTCAGTCGTTCAGTACAACTGTTCCAGTGACTGTCAGGCTGTACCTGAAAGTGAGCGAAACTACCCATGACATTCAGTCGTTAAGCCTAGACTCTCTGCCAATATACCATAGAAACTGAACGTTACTTCGAATCCCACTGAGAATTCGTCTAAATTATTGTAAGGTAACTTAGGGAACTAAGAATTTTGCAGAATGAGGAATTTCTTAAGCGTCTTTCTATCTAATTGTTAATGCGAGATACACACACGTCAACTTACGAATCTGACGCCATTGTTATGTGCTGTCGCCATAACTCAATGGTGAGAGTATCTTTTTGGCAAACGAATAGTTGACGACACGATTCCGGCTCCAGGCGTTGAAATTTACGCTTGTGCTTCGTCCAGAGAACATTCACTTGTTTATCATATTTCATATGATTGAGTTTTCATAGCTCTTGTTTTGTTCCTCTATTTGTGTCTCCAATTGAAAAAATCTAAGTGGGAAGAAGGCATCTAAAAGAATAGAGATTCTGCCTGGTTTGCCGCCAATTTACGATGTGAATAACTTACATCTAGGCGTTGCGCCTCGCATCCTGCCAAGGAGTACTCTTAATTTTTTCAAAATGTTCCGATTGATATTTACCATCGTAAGTTAAGGTAGTCTAGAAAATGGGACCGACCCAATTGAAATTTAGAGTGGTTCAACTTATGAGAGTGACTGTCGAAAGACCCCAAACACAAGCTACTCGAGAATATTCCGACTACACGAGCACTTTGTTTACATGATTGTTTCGCCGATATGTGCTATGCGGTCGCAATAATGTATGCGCGAGGATCACGAATAACCACGAATGTTATCCCAGTTTTCTCCTACCAAAAGTGTCGCCCGCGACTGGCACACCGTAGAACGAACTAAACAACGGTAAATAACGTTACTGAACCGAAAGTTTCAAAATGTATTTCGTCAGTAACGTAAATTAAACCGGAGTAAAACTTTCTGGTTACCTACCGGTGCGTAAACCTTATTTTAGTGTTGCCATTCGCAAACCGTCGTTCAAAGCCAGTGGAAAGAGGTTTTTGCTTGTGAAACGGTGACTTTGTCCTTTAACAGATAATTCGAAATGGACGGAAATTTTTAGTGAACCAACACAACATGAAGACTTACGGAAAATTCGTTTGTCTAAAGTGGAACTGAAGTAAGGCTGTCGACTGTCTCGTGGGGACATTATTGCCAGAATATTGTTGTCATTTTCGTTGTGTTGTAAAATGATAATCACCTAAAAACGGATCATTTGTGTTAGTGATCTTCAAGGAGATTACTTGACTGGTCTAAGAAGTATGGGAAACAGGAAAGCCGATGTGCGCCGAAGAGCACCAGACGCACAACCAACCCAATCAGGCTGTCAACTAGAAACGCGACGCGACAGAAATCTTCAGCCTTGTCGTCCCGAAGTCTTGTGCATGAATTTCACCATAAAAATACTCTAATAAAATGAGCGTTTAGGCGAGAATAAGAAGCACACATTTCTCCTGGTAAAGTTCAGCCATCATGCAGTGATGAACGTGGATCTAGATTTTGAAAAACAAGCAGCCCCCTAAAGGTAATTGTAAAGTGAAAGTCACTTCTGAAAGGAATAGGGCTTTTGTTATAAAGCTTGTCAGTGAACGGGAAATCAGTTGAAAAAACAGTCGACCGAGATTTTTGAGATTGAGATTGAATCTGTTCATCCTGCAGCTGTTGCTGCCTTACAAAACATTTTCGAACATTTAGGCAACCCGTCAAGCGAGTTGGGTGATAACCTGAATCAAAATGATTCTGGAAGCAAACAGAACAATACGACGATATATATGTTCACTATTTGTAAAAGAAAATGCTTGCCTAAGGTAGCCGGACTGTCAACAACAGGTATTTTCAAATGATAGTGGCGAATTTTGACGTCGCAGCTTCTAAATTAAGACATTGGTTTTTGTCACAAGGTTTGCTACTCATTAGCTCTGAATATATGCGGCTATCTTGTACAAAAATGCCTTCTCTTTTTGGTGAAGTGGAACACATGTCATAGGTTAGAACTAGAGTCCCTTGTATGGCCCAGTTAGAAGGAACCATGGTAAAAAGTTGGCAATAAAATTAACCTAAGTCATCAGGTTATTGAACCAGTGGGTAAATTGTCACGCCATTTCTCTGGTCACCATTTTCTTGCTTTCCGGCGCAAGCGGATTGTGTAGTGCCGAAAGTCGTACTACACTAGAGAACCAGAAATCGAGTGAACTGCCCGAGATCAGGATTTATAAATCAAATCCGCCCTAACACCACCGCAGCATTTGCAGTTTGTTGAAAATTGAAGAAAACACAACTCCCATATGGTTCCATTTTTCCAATATTCATAAACTTGATCACTGGCAATAAATTCTGCCATTTATCCAAAAGTAAGATAGGTCAGATCACTAGCGATGGGGATAGATTTTAATATTGCCACCAGCACAGTTTGGTGAAAAAACTTTCCTCCACTGACAACCTTGCATCTTGTTCTCCCGTTATTTTTACCGATTTAGCAATCTTGATCTGTTTACGATTCAAATCGACCTTTTCTATGGGGAAGCAAGAACAATCCTGGATTTGTCCTGCGAGTGATTGGTTAATTGGGCTAGAAAGCGACGGAATCAATGATGCATAAGAATGATGCCCTGTAACCTGAATAATTGCACTTGTTCCTGCACTGACTGTTGTTCTAAATGAATTTGCCTACTTGGGAAGTTTCTGAAAAACTTCGCTGTTGGTAAAATCTTATATCCATGTGGTCAAAGTATAACACACTGAAACGAATTCGGCCCGACAGCTAGCATCTTGAAGTTTGACCGAGTCAGCGGCAAGTTTAAATCTTTCTCACTTAAATGATAATAATGGAGCGTAAATTAAAAACAATACGTTTAGCAATCAATACACGGGGAAGAAATAAAGTAAATTGAGAAAATGTGTGTGCTCGATTTTACTAGGCTAATAATCCGAACCTTCAATTTATGAGTCCCACATATTGATATTATATAGGCGAAACCATCGGGGAATGACAGATAATGGCTGGCAAAATCTGCTTCATTGGGTCCCGGAATCGTGTTAACAGCACGTTAGGATTGAAAATCATGGTGTGACCAGCAGTAATTGTTCATGTCGGAATTCGTTTTTTTAAAGTATCTTCCTGGGAAATGAGAAACGGGCGCCACCTTAAGGAATGGAAAATGCACTTGGATCTTTTCAAGGCCAAGCGTCAACGCTACGAAGTAGTATTTTATACATTTGCTACCAATCAGAGACAGTGTGATCAAGTGAAATAAATGTTCGCGTCACCAAACTAACGAAGAAAAAGGATATGAAAACTCGGCTCCGCTGAATGTGTGCATAAAATGCAATTTATCGAGTTCTATGCATTTTGCGCACTTGCCGCCGACGAGATCTTATTGGGTCTTGTAAAGTGAAACTAGTGAAGCACGATTCACGAAGCTCTACCCAGGTAAAAATTATCTGCGTAGTGCCCATGTGATGAAACAGAGTGGATAGCAGTTTTGCTTTTCGCAGGTAGGGCTCTAGGTGAGAAGGCGAAATTTTGGTTTCACTCTTAATAGGCTGGAACGAGAAAACAGCACCGTTTTGACGATTAAGAAAAAATATTACTTCCTCAGTCCGCAACTACCAAAATATGTCAAGTGTGATGTTGGAGGTTGGCGGTGGTTGAACGGACTGATGGATGCTATATTCCCATCTCATGTAGTGCCTTACTACGGGTCAACTAACTGAGGATTTTATTTTTGGCATTGCCCCTTTAAAATGTCCTTGTTTTACCGCACACGAATAAAACCACTCAGCTTATAGTCTGTTGTCCCTGGATCATTGTGTGATTTGAACCAACTTAATGTGTGTTTAATAACCGTAAGGAGTTATACAGAACGGATTTAGAAAGAGGTCTAGCCCAATCGATTTTTTGATTGAGAACTTAGCTAATGGAATCAGCGGTCACAAAACCAATTAGGAAGATTGATATTTGCGATCCTGCTAAACGAGGCTTAAAATTTTGATTACCTCATTGACTACTATTTGTAAAAGAACCCGATCGCTGACGTTGACAGTGTCTATCACTGGCCTAACATTAAGTAACGCCGCCCACGAAGTCAAAGTGTTAAATGAATTCTGTCTTGAGAATGGTTGCGCTTGGTAGCTGAAACATCAAGTCATTTCACGGTCAAAGGTGTATTTTCGAGAAATACATATTTTCAAATCAAAATGCTATCAATCACATAGGAGTTAATGTGTGATGGATGCACACCAACGTTCTTTTCCTCCATGCCAGAATGTTGTTCTCTATGCCACCTTTAAACAACAACTTCTCGGTAATGCTATTACAACTACGGAATTATTTCTTTAGTAGAGCTGACTAGAAAACCTACAGTTTTGTAACTAGACGTGGAACCAGTACAGAGGGACCATGCCCAGGGCAGTGCATGGAACCTAGTAAAGTATACCAGGTGGTGTAACGGTTACATAACAGACAAGTAAATAATTCACCTTAACCATTTTGGTACGGCATTTGCCCTCTGGTTGGAAACTGGTCTCATTGACTAGGTGTTCGGACCCTGATTGTTCCTGAACTCCATCTGCTTTAGTTGACCATTTTGCCGGCAACCCGTACCAATGCAATTAATCATGCTTAGTCTCCACATATTGACTAATTTTCTTTCATTAATGATCATTTTCGAAATGGCTTTGGAGTTTTTGCCAAGTATTATGTCAAAATTACGGGATAGATATTTTGTGCAACATCTGATGCAGCCGAACTCGCATTTTTCCCCACAAATTTGCCCCCTATGTCAGAAAATCCAAGACAGACAATTAGCAGATAAATAACTATTTCGAGTAGGTTTTGAGATTCAAGTCTCTACATTGCTGTGTGATTTTTGTAGTACGAAGAACAGAAAAGTGATTCACCAGGTCAACTAATGAACACATGGAATCATTATTATTGAATGATTCGTTTTGCCTTTTTAAAAATGTTATTTTTGTAACTCAAGTTTTGTAACTCTCGTCAGCCAATTTCTTTGCAGGGCCAACGACAGATGCGCGGAGAACGTTAATGCGACGCCGAAGCTGGTTGACCCAAGGTTTTAGTGATCAATATTCGGCACAATTTTAACTGGAAATTTTATGTACTTTCTGATGTTTCAGGCTAAGGTCATTAGATGCTTGAATAGCGGGATTAAGACGATGTTTATATATTATTAACCAATGCTCCATGGTCACCTTGTGATAAAACCATTTTTGAACTGGATAAGGTACAAAATTGTAGTTCACAGATCATTCCAGGAACTGCAGTGACCGTACTAAACATAAAGCAAAAAAAGGGTAACACACAGTAAGGAAACCGATTATTTATGAATGACTGAATGACTTGCGTATACAATTAACCAGTCAGTCGATCGATCAGCGAATCAGTTAATGATTTAGTTACACAATGAACCTTTGACTCGTTAAATAGGCTATCGTCAAAAGATAGAATAAATCAGTAGTTCAGAAATCTATATTAAGAAAACTGTCTCTTTTGTCCCGCTTGCGCTGTGATCCACACTACTTGTTTCCCCTTATTTCTCTGAACAGAGTTCACTACCGACGTATATTGCATAACCGTTTAGTTAACTAGATGCACACTAAAGATTTGACTGTGATAGGCCTCAAGTAAGCTGCGAAAAATCATAGATTTTGTATCGCATATACTAAAATTCCAGCTAAGTTTCTACCCTGCATAACGCGTACCTGTAGGTTTGTCTTTTCTGTGATTCAGTAATAACTCGGTTGAATCACACTGGAAGAGAAACATCAGGTGAATTTAAGCTTGACGACTGCAAATTGTGATTTATTTTTGCCTTTTGTGTGCACATGAGAAAGACAAACTACGATGTAGTTACCACGCGATTACTGTCACGAAAATATCACCGAGAAACCGAAGTCAAAGAACAGCATGAATAAGAGTAAGGACGTGCCAGTGAACATTTGATGTCGGTATCCTGGATAACTGTCGCAAATCATGCGGATGTGCGCTTCCTTGCGCACAGACGTGTCTCCAAGCTTCTGCATGATAACAATTCACTGGGTGTATGGTTTCTCAAATGGAGGATATAAACAGGTGGTAAACAACTTCATTTGAATTAGTACACGGACTCCTATTGGTTATATGGAAAGGCAGTGTAAACACTTCCAGCTGTGGCACTCGACGGTTTGTCTGGGGAAAAATAACCTGTAAGAGTATACTGGCCATTTCACGCTTCTCAGTAAGGTGGCATTTTCAAATAACGCAATTATGGTCTGACCAGAAACCATGGGCTACTAAAAATCACCCGAAATGACGGCACAGATGACAAAAGACTTCGAATTTTAGGGCGTTTGCTAGTTGCTAGTTTTGAAGCAATATATCTCTTGTCAAAGCCTTGAAGATGTTTCCCAATAATAAAACTATTTTGCCTCACGAGGTCCAGAATCTCACGATAGAAGCAACGTAATATTCAAGTTATTGTCATATTCAGTTTGACAAACTAAAAGGACCACTATGTTATCTCGTAGACCAGACGAAAATTTAGGTTTTCTGAAAACGTCGATTGTCTAGTACTACAAAAACCAGATAATAGACAAGATAACGTTGTTTCTATAACTATAGGTGATCCGTTTCCATTGGCTGACAAACAACGTGTGTTGCAAACAGGATAGTGCTTTACTAATCGGTTTCCCCTCTTGGGTTTTGATCACTTTATCGAGCCTTTCAAGCACCTAATTCACAACGTTCCCACCGTTGGAATTAGTTTCATAATGTTTCATTGGGAATTTTACCTATGAGTCCTTAGCTGTGTTTGATATAAAGCCGCCCAGTTCTTTTCAATAATGAAAGCAATTTCAACCCTATCGGAGCAGTTTGATGGAATTAATAAAACAACAACAACAGCAACAACAACAACATCAACAACAACAACTACTACTACTAATATTATTACCGCTACTGCTGCTACTACTACTATTTTTCCATGGTTTTCTGACCACTGAGATTGGCGTTTGTATGGCGAATGTTTCATCACCGGTCAAGGTGAGACCGTCAGTGTATGCACGCAGTTGTTGGGGCTTCTCTCTATTTATCGGTTCGCCACTGGTTCTGACCTTCTAATAGTGACCATTAATAATAATAATCACTGAATGAAATCGTTTACATTGGTCCTATATTGGTTGCCGACTTTTTTACATGTTTGCCTACTCCGAAAAAGAATAGATAGTAAATATTTGGGTGTATTCTGTTTTTTATTTGCGGATCGATTTAAGCGGAAAGACTCGTCATACCAGTTTATTAGATGACATCCAATTCCATTGCATGTTTCGCTTACTCTTGTACATACACTGGCGTGTTCATATGCAGTTCTCTTTATTGGTCTAACCATGGACACTTGCGAATCATTGCTACAGGTACAGATAAATTTTCACATGCATTCTGCTTAATTCATATACAAGCATTACGATGGCCAAACTGGTTCAAACCCACTGCTACCCATTGCACAGAGCACTGGAACTGAATACAGCTAGTTGTCTGGCATAGCAACTTTGGAAATCAACACTTTAGAAGCCAGATTTGAAATGCACACAAGTGGCATATTTCAGCCAGACGGGACAGCTTCAGAGGCATTACCCAACCATATGAATTTTCATGTATCTACTTCGTGAGATCAACTTAAAAGAGGGTACCTCACAGCATTTCCGGTATTACTACTCCTCGGAAAAATCAGAATGTTCTATGCTTTTCACGTAGAACTACAAAACTCAGTGGAAAATAGAAAAAGATTAGTGTAACATGCTACAAAAGTCTGTTTTACGGACAGTAACTCGAGAACTATTAGTAATCGGTGAGACAAACGGTATAAAAAAGACATTTAAATTGAGACTATATTTACTTAACAGCGAAGCGCCTCTAAAGTAATTATGTTTTTCTGCTATGACCAGTAAACGTTTTCACACTGACAATAAGCCCCTAAGTCTTCATCACAGTAGAACAGTAAGACAGGTGAATATTATAGCCTAGTGTCACAGCAAAGTAACACAGTGGTTAATCTCATGGACCTTTAGGATTGGCAAAGGTCATTGCCCTTGTTCATGAAAATTGAACCAGGGTTTGGAAACAGTCCTCCTTGAAACTCTATAGAGGAAATATTTTTTCTTTGTAAAGGCCCTGTCAACCCATCCTCAATGTTGTTTAGGGGCGTAACGAGAAAATGCAAGGGTACCAATAGTCTGTGTCTATTTACGTATGGTGTAAATCCAACCAAGCGTAGCTGAATGCGGGCTATCTGGGTTGGCACAATAAATCATACATACATGGAAACTGACAATTCGTCGTAATGAGTAATCAGCATGTACCTAGACTAAGCACCAGTGTCTAATTCGGTTAATCGGTAACACTCGGTGTTTTGCTCGATGTTGCAAAATATAATGAACAGACTGAAAGAATCTCTTTGGTAGCCCGGAAATTCTAAACTAACTAGGGCTTGACGTGGATCAATGGTGACGGGGTGTGAATTTGCTTGTAAAACGTTAATACAAACAACAACAACAACAACAACAACAACAACAACAACAACAACAACAGGAACGATTGTCTCAGGCTGGGCTCCGTTGGAATTGAAGTGCAGTTCCCTTGGCACATCAGTAGGGAGATAGAAAGACTAATTTTTTTCTTGAACTTTCAGGTTAGTAGACAAAGTCACATTGCAAACACGTTGACCTTAATGCTGTCCTATAAAACCCGTCCGATTTTAGTATTATGTAGGGCTAATATTTATCTGGAAATCTCTGTAAGGTGAAATCGCGGAACCAAAAAATTTCCCAAAATGAACGACAATGCCACTTAAATTTAATTTTTTATTTTCAACATTTTTATGAATAAAGAACCAATGTAAATTTTTGGGAAGAAGGCGGCAAACAACAAAGAGCTGCCGGGTAAGTAAATAGACCGATGGTGGAAAAATTCGAAACCGTGACCTTCATGTTGAGATCGCGAGATTTTGATTGTTTTTACGCTTGCCAAACATTGTCAATAAAACCTTTATGGAAAATCCTTGGATTCTATTTAGCAAACCACAGGTAAACACGAAGTATTTCAGAGTTAACATAAGTGATACGTGCTGAAGATAGAATAGAAAATTGGGCCAGCAAATTTTTACGGAACAGCTTCATCTTGTGGAAATTTCGTTGGCCGATCGACCGCAATCACAGAAACTACCAAGAATTTTCGTCACCATACACCGTGACTCGTGTGATACAGAATAATTCGCTCATATCAAGTTTTACTTAAGTCGGTGGATTCAGCACGGTCAAGGAATGAATTGTCAGATTTGGAGGAACACGGAATCTTAACATTCGTTTTTGCTTGGTTATTTTTCACACGAACACCACAAAAAATAACTGGAACCAAACGAATGGTGGAAATATACCTGATTTACTTCCTATGCTTTCCAGTTCACTGTCTGTGAATCTGTTCTTGGAAATAAACGACTAAATCTAGGCAGAAAAAACTAGTTATTTAGGCGTACAGATGAGTTAATGAGAATTCAGCAATAAGACTGACTGACGATTGGAGTCTGACGTAGCAGAACAGTTGCACTATTCAAACTTATCAATTTTGTGAGTGTTTCAAGTATTTTGGACCACTTTAAGTCAACCAAATCACCTGACCAAGTGCTCAAAGAACAAAATAACAATTATCGGATTCACCCTCGCCTCAAAATAAGCAGTGACTGAATGTGCTAGAATCAGTGGAAGTTACAAAGACAAACCGCAGCCAAGATGTAATCTACTAGAGGAATGGCTGAAAGTTAATGTTTACCACTATGTTGTTATTTCGGCAGGTGTTAAGACAATTGCTGACAGTTCAGATAATCCGAAATGAAGAAAGATTTCGAGAAGTTGATTATCAGTAAGAGGTCGGAGCATCGTCTACCATTACAAAGAGGTATGATTTCAAGTCATTTTGTACAAAACATAACCGTCCACATACGTGCTTTGGTTGTTGCTCCTAGCTCAAAATATCTTATGTTCAAACGGAAAAAGAACGGGAAATAGAAAAAACCAATTACGAAGTAGTAACTTGAGGAACAATACAAAAGAAAATAGGTTTCAGTGCAAGAACGCCATTGACTGCGGCATTAAATCATGTCACCTATTGTCTCCAACCATCGCTTCAATTGATTTCGTAAACCTCAAACCGGCAGTATAACTAAACCACTGATAAAGCTTTCATACTTTTCCCCTTGTCATCGACTGGCCACTCCGAACCATCCTTCACTCATCACCTGCCTCGCAGAACAGCATACAACGAGATAGTTGTTCGGTAAGCATGCACAACACATGTCCCAACCACCTCAACTTATTCCGATTCTGTGCCTGTCCTTAAGACTGCACCCTAGAACCCAATACCTTACGCCTAATCTCTGAGTTACTCACAAACATCTAGTACCATATTATGCCAATACTACGAAAACAATAGTGTTCAAACACCAAATGTCTTCGCATGTCTCCCGTTCTCAACAGCTGCGTTTCGGAGCCGCAGAGCAATACTGACTCACTGATGCCGTGCATACCCAACCTTGGTTCGATAACTGGGTGCCACAACGACATCACAAATAATGTCAAGTAGGCTAATACCAATCGGGCCTTCTCTATGTACTAAGACACTTCATCCTATGTACGACCACCAGGTGAGATGCAACTAACCGAGAAACTAAATCT
>LUCM01000927.1:80762-131216 GCA_008360955.1 Fasciolopsis buskii | reverse complement strand
GCTTTGAGAGTTCCGTTTGGAATTGTAGTCGGTGGTTATCGACTAGAATCAGCTGTGCAGGATAATTGGCTTTTGTGCTGGTGTGACCACGGACTAGGAATAAACAAGTGTGAATTCGGACCAAAGCATGATCTGAGTCCACAGGTGTGTACCAGAATGACCGACAGTCCTGGATTGATCCAAGCCACCGGTGATCGATGACAATGTGCTCGATCCGAGTCGAACTCTGTAAAGACGAATGGGGACATCAGGTGAGCTGGTGCTGCTTTTTATGACACAATTTGGTAGTGGCTAGAAGCAACCTGTGATTAGAATAAACTTGAGTGAAACGATCTCCGTTGTTGGTTTGATCGTCTAGGACGGAAAATCTGCCTTCAACCTGTCCTCGCTTCACCGCTAAGTACCCATTTTCGGCTTTTAAATCAGCAGCAGCGGCCACAATGTCTGTTGAAGGCAGTCTGCGAATTGACTGAGGTATCTCCTGGTAAGACTCGTCTTCGGCTTCCTGGGAGCTGCATTCAGTGGACGACATTTCATTCGGCTGTTATTTCCAAGTACATACCTGTCCGACCACACTGTGCACAAAACGTTGTGATCCAGACTGCGGGTGCATGCTCCGCCCGCAGGATCAGGGTGATCCCAAAGCCAGCTTTTCTACAACGTCTCCAGGCCGGACCACACGGTACGCAGAGGTGAAGCGTGAGAATGTGGTTGCGTCTTGGCTAGGGAGAGTGATCACAGAAGTGAGTACTTCTATGCTCTATTTTCGGCACTTGAAACCAGTTGAATTCGAGCTATATTTTAGATAACCAACAGCTTTCTCACGTTAAGCATGAGCTAATCTACGGATAAAATTAATCACCGATGCAATACTTTGGAAATTGTAAACCTTGAAACGCTCGAGGATCTGTATCACCCAACCAACAAGCGAACACAGATGTTATGTCATGTAGCTGAAATTTCGCAGCACTTTCTGAGACCCATGGTAAACAAAAATAAATGTTATGTAAACCAACTTCATCTCCAAATAATTTTCAGTTGTGCTGGCTGAAGAGAAGTCTAGCGACATTCAAAAATGATACCAAATTTCTAATCAAGTTCTCTTATTGATTTCACCTCTTACATTTGTTCACCCTGCACGATAACGCTCTGGATTTGGTCCTGACCTAACAGCACCACCTATCCCAAAGAGAAAAAGGAGAGAGATAAATAGCAAAATATCAACTCTAAATTAATAAGATAAATTAGTAAAAGGAAGAAGAAAGATTTCGACCACAATAACGCCAACGACCGAGGCATTCAGGCATATCGCCCGGCAATCTGCATACACTAACATAAAACATCACCGGATAAAATTCTCAAATCTTTCACGCATCCTCTTGACCCATCTTCGAACCACCAGATGCCCAGAGCGGCATCCCATTGTGAACATGAGGGAAGCATGTCCCAGCCATCTTGCTCTGCTCATTTCCAGGGTCTTTTCAAGGGATTCAACCCTAGGATTAAATAACTTAAGCTTAACCGCTGAGTTACGGTCGAAATTTACTCACTGTGTACTGCTAATTGTATGAAGATAACAGTGTTCAAACACCGAAGTTCATCAGACATCTGTGCTCAGCTGCCATGTTTCTGAGACATACAACAGTACCAGCCTTAAGCCGTGTAAACGGGACCGTGGATCGATTGTCAAAACTCTGGCGGACGCCACAGATGACCCAGATTGTTAAATTAAATCGGACCTGATGTATACGCGACGACGCTTTTTCACATATACGACTACCTATTGGGATGTAACTATCCATATAACTAAACTTATCTATTCTACCAAATCTCCTCCTTCAAAAAAGGATCCAGATTAGTGCCACTCTTATTCTGTAGCAAAATTTACCACTTTAGATTCTGCATAAAGAGCCCTAAACATACTTACACCATTGTTCAGTTGTTCCATCTTATCGGAGTCTTCACTTCAAAATGCAGAATCGTCCGCATATCCTTAACTAGAAGATTTTCTATCGTGGGTAAATGTCATTACCGCTATCCAGTTGAGAATAGCACGATTTTCATAATCATCTCGATGACAAATTTGAAAACGCAAGCTGAAAGGGGAAAGCCTGACGAATATCACTGTTTGTGAACTCAAGTGAAACATTGTCGTAAGCACGAACTCAGCTCTGATTGCGTTCAGAGATTGGAAAAATGAAGTGAGATTTCATGGCGCGCTGTTCAATGAGAAACTGTTATATAATCTCCTGAATCCAATGTCGCTTTCAGATGGAGAAACACAAAGGCCGTTGGCACACGGAATATGCGTCTGCATTGTAACACTTGTTGTGTAGAGAAGGGTTGATCAACACAACCCCGGTCAGGTCGGAAGCCGGCTTGATTGTCATACACTCACCGTTCGCCGGATGGCCGGTGGAGAAAAATGTATTCGAGCATTTTAAATGCTTTGGTTTCTAACAGTCAGTTTGTAACTTTCACCCAAGGACCACAAAATCAACCATTTGCGTTCGTTTTTAGGTATCTGTTCTCGTTGCCCAAATTGAACCTTAGAGTTTTGTTAACTCGGGTGACAGTATTTCGTCACCTCCATTAAAAAAGGATCGGAACTTGCCATTTAGTCCTGATGGTTTGTGCCTTTAAATAATTTATATTTCGTTGAAGACCTTTTGTGATGGAGGACTGGTATTCACACACACACACACACACACACACACACACGCGCACACTGTTTTACTTGTGGGTGGAAGTGGAGTTTCACTGAGGAAATGGGCCAACTAAGCTCCTCCTTAGATTACTCTGCCCAATACTCCAGCTGATGCTCCCAAGATTGTATCCGTAGGCCGCCCCACTGCTTGATCACGTGAGTGGCACGTGCTTTGCGTGGACCTATTCACCCAATCAGTCAGCGAAGATTGTGATTACCCCAAAAAGCCACGGCATTTCCCACATCCCTCTCCACGGTCTCGTGCGGTCCTTATATGTGGCGTCCGGAGAAATAAATCTCCAAGGGTCTAACAGAAAAACTAACTTTGGAGGTTCTCATCAATTCAGAAGTCCACGTGGTCTAGAATCCTGAGTGTGTCCTGGTGCTACTTGGTCAGTCGATACCGTTTAATCTGGAATGATTTCGCATTCTCCCAAAAAAGTGTTTAGAACATAACAGGTCGAGACGAACATCGCTGTCGGCTCGATCGGCTGGGAGAGAAAAGTGGTCCATGATATGTCTCTCTCACCTTAAACAGACAACAAAGGAACTGGACCTATTACTAACAACCACACCGAACGCACGCTCAGATCTAATGGTGATAAATCCCAGTAAAATTTGTCTGTAGTCTCACTAAACCCGATGTTGGTGGGGGAGTACAAATGTCGGCGTTTCAGCCAATCGCCGTTCATACGTAAATGCCGTTCAATCTGTTGACTGGTAACTGGTTCAACAGTCCATTGTCAACCCCGGCAGTCAAAGTTATCTTGACTTCGGGTAGTCGAACCAGAGCTATCGAACAGGCAAAACTGAACAAAGACCGAACCCACATCTAGGCTTCAGCAAGCGATTAAAAAGATAAGGTCTAGTGTACGCGTTTTGGAGAAGCAGCACTAATTTCTTTCAAAACTTTCAGCGATTCTGATTGGAGCAACTTGCTACTTCTATCCGGGATAGTGTGCAAACACTGAAGGGTGCTAAAAAGAGGGGAACAGTTAAGCCTTTAAAATGTGATCATCTAATTTCCTGCCCTTCAGCTAATGCTAATAACAGACAAATCTAAAAAAGCTAGTTATTCGTGTCGTCGCACACGGTTCATGCAACTGACGAAAACGAGTTGGCATTATTCTTCGTAATAGATTGTTTTTGGGACACTGGCATTGCCCAAATTGCTGACGAGTTGGATTTTTAGAAATCCTGATCAGTGCCTTTAACTCACGAGTCTGATTCACAAGATATCTGGACTCTAACCAAATATGTGAACATGTCCAAAGCATCAGCGAGAAAGCTTCTCCAAATGTTTCCCGTGAAACTTTTTAAATGGATAAACAAATGCGGTTAGGGACAGAAGATGCTGAATGACTAAAATAAAGAAACTCTGAGCAGTAACTCATTTGCAACTGTTCATCCTTGCCTCTGCAAAGGGCAGCGCCGTTCTGATTATCTTGCGAGACTGCCGGATCATTATGGAATTCATTTTACCTGTTGTTACACGGGAATGGTGGACAAAAGCTGCTGAGGCGTCCAGCCGCCATCCAAGAAAACATTTATACCCCGTAACCAAAACCTTCAGTCGTAGAAAATCTGTGGGCAAGGCGGCGGAGAGTGGATGGGCAGAAACCTGTCTGTTTGGACCAGTAATCCTTCACTGAGTTACTGGCTCAGATCATTTATACATCTAGTGGCCTTGAACAGGTTTATCAGGCCTGTATTCGTTAGCTTTTCAAGCATAATTAAATCTTTGACTTGCGGTAATCCATCCGCTCTAACTCTCTGGTTCAGTACGTCAAGGAGGCTTCCGCGACTCTTCAAGATGCAGTTTAATTATGACAGATTTCTCCCTCAACATAGCCCGGTCATGCGAATGTCTAGAAATAGAGTTTTTAAATCTCTACAATTCATCTCTCAGTTGGCTCCAAGAACTGTACGCAAACTTCAAACAATGAAATCCCAGTTGGATCGATAAAGCTGCATTATTATTTAAAAGCTTTGTCTTGCGCAACTTTATTCATCGCTTCACAAAGCCATCATAAGTGTGTCGTTTAAAAATGTTTTATTTCTTGTGTGAAGGGATTTTTACCATAATCACATCTATGATTTTCATCTAGGTATTGGTCTACTTTACCAGAGAAATATTTATTCAATAATCCCTCCTTCGCGTGAATGTAAGTGAAATTTTCCTGCTATTGAACCTGGCAGTGAAACTAGGCGTGGTCTTGGATTCAATGCTGCCGCAGCTCAGATGACCTCCATCGACGACACCGCTTACATCAATCTGTGGTGGGTAAAGTAAAATTTACCGGGCAAACAGTGATCTGTGGAGTAACTGCGTCTGGACCATGAGAGGCAATCCCAAAGATGTTACTAAGGGGGATTAAAAAACATGCGTACTGTTGTGCCCATGTGATTAAATTAACATTCGGTTATTTGAGCCTACGAAGAATCAGAGAACAAAACGTCTGGTCACTCGTTAACCCAGAGACGAACTCATTATCAATGGGAAGCAGACATCTAGGCGACGATCCTTCAAGCACAACTGTCGGCTATATGTGGAAAACTGAGGGTTGTGTGCACCTGAATAAGTACATCTCCAGAAAGGATGATAAAGCTGCTCATATGAAGGAGAGTCTGGATCAGGTATGGTGTCCGGCACGTGTTATGTATGCTTATATGCGAGTCACATGGTCGAAAGGCCCCATAAATGTGAGCTTGGGTTGATTTTTGTGATAGCTACGTCGTTGGATGAAATGGCGGACGGGGTAGCAAAGGAGAGGCAGAGAAAGCTTCAAAAAATACCCCATAGTCCCACATTGTCAAAGACCACTTCACGGCCGTCGGTTCTTGTTCCTCTATTCAACGCGAATAAAAGCATGAAAAAAGATAGGGAAAGATGACTAGGAAGTGGAAAACCTGAACTATGATTTTAATAGTAATGGAGTCGTTTACCAAGAATAAAACTGGTGAGATGTGAATGACCGATATTTCCAGAATGTTCGCACTAGCTTGGTACTGTGATTGTTCTTTTTCTGACACGTAACGGCCTTGGCTGCTTACAAAGATTCATTAACACTTGCTTTTGACTAGTGCATAACAAGAACTCAGCGATTTGAAGAAATCAGATGTTATATTGAAACGTAGTACGTTCTAGAGATTGAATCAAAGTCCAAATCAAGTAACATCAATATAAGACAGTTTGTATGACTGAAACCCGTTTCGCTATTCGCCACCAGTCATTTCAGTTAGTGGAGTCTGAGGACGATGACGGTGTATCCAACGTGACTGTTTGGAGAATTACGCATATATATTTTTCGTGCGTAAAACCAAAGTTAGACTGAGTTTCACGCGTTCGAGAATGATTTTTTTCATTTGGGATAGTGAAAAGTTGTCACGATTCTGAGTGGCTAAGGCCAATTTAGAAGTTACACAGCACGGAGCAAAATGCTTGCTTTTCTCTTGTAAAACCGAGATGAAATAACCCATAGGATTATTACAATCAGTTCCTCCAATTGACTGTATCATTCCGAAGGCATCCGAAAAGTGACTTCGAAATTAACACCACTATGACATGCTTTCTATCGAGTTACCTATTTGGAACATGCGTCTGTGACAAACTATATATTTGCAAGTCCCAGTGATGGGTGAAAACGGTGTGCTAAATGTGAGTTAGTGTATAAAACACAAGTTGCCATCGATTCCGTGGCATTTCTTGTAGAATACTCATACGAACTTGTCGAATTCAACAGAACAACGAGCTCATATTGCAAACAGTCCGTGATCAATTTCCCTCGATTATAAAGCAAAATGACTGTGAAATGTTTTACGATAACATTGCCGATTGCACAGGATTTCCGTACAAGGACTTGATTATCATACAGGTCCGACCATCGAAATTCGAGTTGAAGCTGGCAGCTGAACACCAGCTTGGAACAGTCACCAGTTATTAGGCGTACCTGAAAACTCGTTTTAAATGTACCAAAGGCAAATAAACGTCCTAGATGATTGGCGTATTGGCTTGAATTTCAAATATTTTTAATGATGAACGGACATTTGCAAACTGGCTCAGAGCAGTGCTTCCCAACGGATTACTTCGGGAATATTTAACGTTCTTCCTTTGCAAGTCATGTTCTAATGCATCGAACGATGCTGTTTATAGTTTTGTTGACAACAAGAACTAGGTACTGGAAAGAATTCTATTTCTTCATTTGACATTAAGCGAGAAACATTTTGCTTATACTTCCGTTGCGCACTACTTGGCCTACTCGGAATTTGTTGGACCAAAAAAAGTCGTATAGTTGTTTGGGTAAAATTTTCTGCTCACCTGTGCTTAAAGCATAAGAAAATATTGTGAAAATTGTAAATTTAATCAAATGATTACATTTAAACTCATGGTGTGAGAAACATAAGACAAAGACAACTTTGTTCCTCTCGAGATGCAGAAACACCTTTCTGTAAGTTGTATTGACCAGCAAAGTCTAATGCAATTGGTAAAATATCATTTTGTCAGACCTTGAAAGCGATGTAGAAGTACCAGGATAACGGGTAGCCTTATCTTTACCAAACTACTGAAAAATTAGTTCGATTAACAGTTTCTATGAAAATATTTATTGGAAATCTGTACACGTTCATTACTATCTCGATACTGGGTCTTTGCCATTTTCTAGTAACATATTATCAAAACCAAAACAAATAGTTTTCTTTGGAGAGCAGACGACCAAGATTGAGTGGGAATAAGAATTTCTTTGCGCTTTTTCACGCCGAGATATTAAACTCCTTTGTAGTATAACCAATATCAAGATCACAATCAACGAAATCGAAAATCGCATGAGTAACCAAGTGAAACTGGATCGTGATCAAACAGACTGTATTGAATTGCTGCAGCTCGCTCCCACGCAACCATCCACGAATTGCTTTGGGCAATTAAACACAAAATATCGTGTGAAACCGGAACCAAAAGCATAAAATCAATACAGGAAGGAAGGCTGCCAGAGAAATCAATCGAAACTAGGAAGGGCAGCAGGCAGCAGAGAAAAGAGTTAGCATTTTTCGATCTCCTTTGATGTGATCATTTAAGTAGTTTGATAAGTAGTTTGATAAGAAAACCGTATCTTTTGTAAGGAAACAAAGGGCAGCAGCCACATCTCGGAATGGAATAAGAAGGCAACCAAACACCTGGCTGGAGCGGTTGTTATACCATATTAATCTTACATCAGAAAGGATAATCAACCTCCAAAATTGGCAAGCCAGGTCCTTTTTTACTTTCTGTTTTGGAGACGTTGTAAAACCTATCGTAATTTGTCATTCGAACGCACGGATGGCTGGGTCAGGTTTTGTTTGGATTTACGAAAATCTATACGTTTGTCTATCAGACAACAGAGTCCACTAGCCGGGTAAGACATTTATTCCCGTTTATTTCCTTCTGCAGTTTGTCAGCCATAAACCGAGATTACACAAGATGCAGTTGATAAGACCCCAAGTTGGTCATCTAACTCGTGAAAGAATCACAGGAGGTGCTTAAAGCTAAAATTATCCAAGCCTATCGGACCCACTATAAATTATCCGTCAACAGTTCTCGATTTTAGGGCATTTGACACTTTTCCGCTCAAGCTAGAAAAATCCGACAGTCTTCACAATGAACTGCTACAGAGAGCTGGGAATTGAAAACATGCACGTGGATTCAATCCTTTATGCCTCCTTTGCCTTATATTAGTTTCACCCTTTTATAATAGCAAAAGCACAGCAAAAACCACTGCAGTTTAGCAAGTTACTAGTTTTCTATGCCTGTTAATTTACTGCTCTATCGTAAGTCGTCATTCTGCAGTGACAAGTTTATTTGGATAAACGCTCGCTTCCAGTAAAACACAAATGGAAGGAGAGGTTTGCATATTTCTTGATTAATTAACCATCAAGGTAGTCAATTCGGTACACCACGGGGGAGGAGAGTGGAAGCAACTCAGAATCTTTTTTCGTCCTGCCGAAGGGGGAACAAGGCTAGGCATTTTCCCGCACAGAAACGAATGAACCACAATATGAAGCTGTTCCACGAAAGGATTCGTCCACTTTTTCCATTTCCATCTCGGAAGCTTCTAAATCAGCCGATCGATGTTGAAAATACCGCTGACTCAGTCTACGCCACCATTTAGAGCATACCAAAGTTTGTACGGTAAGAATCAAACCGGACAGAAACTCGCTAATGGCTGAAAAAATGAAACAGTCCAGATAACGGCCCCTGATTTCTTTGATGAAACCTGAAAAGAAAATTGATATAGGTGTATGAAATAAAATCCCTAGATATAAGAATGAATGACATTCCGATAGAAATAACTAGTTGCATGTTCTAATTTACATATGCGGAACAACGTTAGACAGCGTAGATCATCAATCATGTCCACAGTGTGGGGAGGATGGTCGAAGAGATCATTAAACCTCAATTTTCAAATAGCATTCAGAATGCTGTCTGCGTGCAAAAGCCCGTTTCCTTTCCACTCATTTTGATCGTTCCCCTGGTCGTTAAGACCGTTATCACTCACCATTATGTTGCGCAGGTCCGTAAAATAGTTTGCCAATCTCCCGGCTGAGTCTGAAATATTCAGTGATCTGGACTCAACTCGGCTCCCACGTAGATACCATTTTTGGCATTAATCTTTGGGTGAAAACTGATTATTTTCAAATGTGATTTTCACTACGAAATCTTTTAATGCCTCACATTGATTTCGCAATACTTGTTTGGTTATGTTCGTTTTAGCAGATACCCCATCTGCACTGTCTTGCCCATAGCATACTCTCGAAAGTCTTTAATTTTAGATGGCTAATTTTGCTCCGCTTTTTGGCTGAGGTTTACCTTCAGGTGCATTGTCCTATCGGTGGTACTTCGGGACTACAATATGTTCATTATTGCTCGAGTCCTCTTTGTTCCACCAACTGAGGTGATTTGATCAGCCAGGGCTTCAGAATTTGATGAGACACCCTGGTTTGCACATCGAACCTATTCTACAAACTCATACACGGTACTCGAAATTTTCGGTGTTCATAGGTATACATTAAGTAGCGCGTTATACGAGTGGGCGCGACCACTGAGAAAGGCTGAGTCATCTTCTTGTCCCCGGTCGGAACGGTTGAACGATTGTGAATGACAAAATTTGCTGAAAATATCGGAAGTTCATCCTAACGGACTATAAAAGGGACCTGTTGTGTACAAAGGGGTTTGCAAAAACATTCATCTGTTTATTAGCACTTCACCATCCCCCTCTTCAGAGGTACGTCACTGTGTTTGTTTAACTAAGAAGCTTGAATCACGAACATTCATTACTGTGTGGCTTTGGGATGGTAAATTCTCTTTCGGTTATGCTTTGTGCTAGAATAACTTGGGCTCTCACTTAGTTGAACTAACGCATACAAACAGTCCAATATCCTCGTCATATGAAGTGCTACTCTAAACAGTTCAACTGAAATGACACCTTTGTGAATCTACATTGAGGGACTTCCTGGGTAGATGTGACCGCACTGTGATGAAGGATCGAAACGTCATGCAGCATTATTGTTGAACTCACCAGTGAATATAAGAAGTATCGCACAACTCTTTTATTATTGTTTTCATTTACAGTTAACGTCCATTGTTTTTGAAAAACAGCTAATGGAACAAGGTAATCAACCAAATTCCAGCACCATCTGTCATGCGTACGTCGTATATCAAAACTGTTGTCGTGAACATTATTTGGGTAACCCATGAAACAAATTACCTAACCTATGCGACCAAAGCAAATTAGTATCAATGTTTTTTTAACATAGTATGGATAATAACTCCTGCTTATATTATTATTTCAGTTTACTAATCTTCTGTGCCGTTGGGAACTCTTCGAATATTTTACAGCCCAGGCTACTGATATCAAAAGTCATGCGAGCTTGGTGTTTGGATAAAAAACATTTGTTCACCATTTAAGGTGATGACAGAATCACGTGGATTAGTGATGAAATGCTTGTTATCTAATCTTACGGCGAGTACAAGGTTTGAAAATATAGGTGGCTAGTATGCGCTTTTGCTGCTGTCGAAGCTCAAAACAGCAAAACTCTAGCATGATAAGTTGCCTTGGAAGCGATGTATGCATCACAATATTTTCAAGTCAGACAGGAATTAAACCCACCTCCCGCTGGCCCACCGACAAGGAATCCGAGTGCTTCGAACTGGAACAAATAGGACACTGCCTCGTCATAGCGTTGTGGGCCGATGATTTGGAATGTTATTCCTGGAGCGAAAGCAAAACTTGGGCTGATTAGTAGACCGTAAATAATACAGCAAGCCATCATGGCATTGTAACTGTAGAAGACTGGAACTAAGGCCACAATGATAGATACAAATATCAAGCAGCCAGCGGATGTCCCCTTAATATCCATTCGTTCAAAAAACTGTGCAACAAATCCCATTCCCAATCGTCCAATCATGGCTGTGACACCAACGAATGAGAGCAACGAGGCCGAACGTTCCTCCCCAAATCCAAGTTCTAACCCGAAGTTACTCAGATGTGCATACATCACCGAATCCGTGATAAACGCAAAGCTGCGAGAGAAGAGAAAACTGGTCAATAGCGAGTCTCTCAATAGTATTTTCGGTAATTCACGATATGGAGCAGTAGATAGGACTAATTCTTTCTTGGATTCATTTTGTAGTTTGGACATAAGCAAATCGGCTGCTTTCTGTGGTGAACTAACCGACAATACCGAGGCGAAGACGTCACGCGAACGATAGCACGATCCTCCATATTTGTCTATTCTGGCCAGCTGACCCACACTTCCCAGTATGACATCACCGTGACTTTTTCCTGGTGTTGTGTTAGGATGCGCTTGGATAGAGCGATCAAGCAGCTGAGTGCTTTGTGTAAATGGTTTCTGCTCTTCTAGTTTGTGGCTCGGATCTTTGGCTTTGTTTTCACCAAGAATAAAGGTTTCGTGCATATCCAGGCCTCCGTCGTCAGGTTCCACTTCTTCCGGAATGGGAGCATCCTCCGGGCCATGATAGCCAAGCACACAAACCCGATCATCTGAACCGAAATTCGCCGCAATGTCTGCCGGTGCAAAGAAATCCGTTTGATCAATCAATGCTGTGACAGTTCTAGAACTGACTGCCAAACCACGTTCGACAAGCTTTGCAGTTGTTTGTTTAATAGAATTCTGGCCTTGGCGGATCACATCATTCACGGTTTGCTTTAGCTGAAGTCGTTCATGTGCAGCTATTACATGTGAGGCTAATGTATCTCCGACAACCACTCGACGATACATTTGATTCGTCTCGTCCATCTCCATATTTGAACCCATTCCAAAATGACTTCCAACATTGTCACTCCATTCGGAAGAGTCCAAAGTCCGTCGTGAGCCAGCTGCAATGTCAGTATTCGAAGAATCAATCTCGCCAAGTACGAACATTACGGGAATCAGTACTGCATGTGTGGTGATGCCTGAGCGAGAAAAATAATCCCGAGCTCCCGATTCCAACTGTTCCATCACTCCTCGGCCCGGACTGGGAATAAAACTGATTGGTCCAGGGACCATAGTATCCGACAGATTGGACAGACGAGTCATTCTTACGTACTCAATCACCACACGAATATCTTGATTTGACCGAATACCATGATGTAATTCTTCAGCGCTTATTGAGCCACAAGTGCGTTTTAAACCGCCTGCAGCACTTCGTAAACTAGCAACACTGAATAAAGAAACTGGTAAGTTGCTAGGTCCGGATTCAGCTTGTCTGTTTGGTAGATTAGTTTTGGACATCGATAGGTCATAGACTGTTAAATCTGGATGGCCGGGGACTAGCAGTGTCGGTGCTGGTGTAGGTTCCGGTGCTAGGGGTCGAAGAAGTAGTCGAAACGGGAACACGTTCAGATGCAACAACGCCTGAGCTATTAAAGCCATTCGCCAGGTATAGGTCTCAATGAGAAATGCGTCTAATTTAGAAAAAATAAATGTTCCAAAACCGGAACCACTGGCTGCCAAGGCCAGAGCAAGTACACGATATCGATCGAAATACTCGGACAGAATGCCCAGGACTGGAATGACCGTGATTCCCAAACCAACTCCTGAGAAAACACAGAAGAAATAACAGGACATAGGACAAGCCAGATTATATTCTTTTTTCAACAAGTAATAAACACGAGGAGCATATAGCTTCCAAATAGGTTAAATGCACTGGAGATTCCTACTGAGAAACTGAAAATACAAAAGCAGTAAATAAGTTCGTTATTGACAACTTTCTTATTCGTCGCACGGTTTCATAGACCATGAAATTTTGGGCACTTCAGTAGGCAATGATTTATGAAAAGTGGTGCATATATTTACATAAACAACCTGTTAACTAAATGCCTGTTGGGCTAAACTCAAAAATAAGACAACATGGTATGTACCATTATTAGACTGATTAATGTACATTTTCCGGTATGCGTAATACCTGATGAGCGATGAAGACGGGATTAGTAGTTCTGCTAGTTTGTCCAAAAGCCTCCTGGAATTTTCTGGCAAGTTATTCCAGTTGTATAGAACACAAATGATGCAACGGCCGATTTTGTTACCCTGTAGCAGTTGCTTGTGTGTTCATAAGTGAGATTTTTTAATGAGGATATATAGGCGTGTTTGTATGCACTGGGGCACCAGTATTTGCATATAATTGTAGGCTTAGAAGGATTCCTGTTGCTTTGACTTATCTAACAATAGTGTATTCCAACCCACGCCAGAGTCTGGCGAAAAAACCCGGTGATCGATTGCGAGGCCTTTTGTCGTGCTTTGGGCGCTAATTATCACCATCTGACTGAAACGACCACCCTTTATCGCTTTGGATTTCTCAGTTCCATTCGTACCCATAATTTACCGTCTTCCACTCCAACCCCTCACCGTGATCTTTCTACAGGTGCTCGGTGAGGCTACTGCTAGGTTGTGACTTGGAATGGGGATTTGCAGAAGACATCTCAGGAACATTCGTTGGCTAGGGCTTCCTCCTCGGACTTAGAATTCACGAGATGAGTAGTGTCACTGAGTGAAAACGCTCACAAATATGGCTCAAAACAGAAGTCACTGAAGCGGCTAATCCATTGCATAGTCACTGCAGTCTCATGTTCGGCAATTAAAAATTCAGAACCATCAAAAAGGGTACAATGAACACCAGAAAACTTGAAGTACGGAGTGCTGTTTATCCTATTTGCCAAGACAAAAAGAACACGTATGTCACTAGAGGCAAGCATTCCGTCTATTCTTTTTGATCGTGAACGTAAAGCAAAAAGGTTTGTGGGCAATAAACTGTGAAGATTACATTGCATTCAACAGAATGGAAAGCCCTCTACATACAGTTACCGATGAAGTGGAGTGGCAGGAAAGAGATGGTGTGATTTAATGCTAAGATAAACCTGCTTTGTGAGCGAAGGATCGGCTGATGCTTGCTGATAAGGATACCTTCACTGAAAGCTAGTAGTTTGGCTTATATTAGCCACCAGTACTTTGGAAGATTGAGTTAAGTTAACTTCGTGACCCGATGATACCAGGTGCGTCACGATGGAGGAAGCCGAGGATTTTGCTCCAGAGAGGATTGCGTCATCGATTTGGGCAACCTTTGCTGGTTGTGCTTTGACACTATTTGAATCGGTCGGTTTTGCTAGTGTGCGTATCATCACAACAGATGGCCAATGTGTAGGGCCGCGCTTGTCAGCATGTATCAATCTACCCTTTGCACACGAAATAGGTTTACTTCGAGTATTAGTCTACCTTGGCATTAACTCATATCATCTTCTTTTTTCTATCACTCCACTTCATTGGTAACTATGTTGAGGGCTTTCCACTCTGCTGAATGCACTGTATTCTTCACAATTTATTGCCTATAAACCTTTTTGGTTTGCGTTCAAGAGCAAGAGGAGAAACCCCAAAATCGCACCAAATTTCGAGGTCACTTTGCAGCCTCACTTTTGAGTCTTTACTGTTTTTGCTTTCTAATCTCCTCTGTTATGATGCAACAACGAGTGCGTTCAAATAAAGCTTTGCGCATCTGCACTTGATTTCTTCAACTCGAGCTACCTCGAGGTTTGGAATTAGATACCTTGAGATGGGGCTTAGAGAACGCCGAGTAGATGGGCATCATATTTTGCATTCTTGCATATTTCTATTCTTCTGTTGATGAACTTTTTCTCTGGCCTAGTTGAGCTGGATTTCAGTACAAAATCTGCGACATTTGTAAATTAATTTTTAGCTGTTCATGAAGAATTTTTAATGAATGCAAAAGCGCGATACCACATCTCTTCATTTTCATTCATTGTCTGGGCGTTTGGCGTTCCGGCTTGGAAAGTCCACCCCTAAAACCAACAAAAAATAGTGCCTGGCCACTCTCGTAGCTGAACTCAAGAGTACGGCGTAAACAACCATTTTGCTGATCCGCTCGGCTGAAAAGAGCAATAGCTGAGATGAGAAAGCTCACCTAGTTTTTAAGTTATTTTGGCTTCTGTGGACAGATGTGAAGGCAGGATCTTCACTTCGCAAAAATGCAACTGTGAACTGGAAAGGAAGAAGCGTTATATGTGATCTTTTCTAACACTAAGCAGATAGAAGAACAATTAGTTGTAAAGCTACTAAGGCAGACGAAAGGCAGGTAGACGGTGGACAATCTCAGATGATAAGTAGCATTTGTTGCCAAATGTTGGCAAACATTTTGGCTGTGAGTTCAGTAATAAATGGTATTAAATCGCATTGAAAGACCGTGATAGCGAATGAGCTCGTTTTCCGTAGCTTCATCCTTTGGGTAATACGGTTAAGTACTTTGCTGCTACTGTTTACAAGATCAGGACAAGATTCATTACTAGAAGTGATTTATTGGATGCCATTCAGAATGATGTATTGTTAGTGGTTTGGAAAGTCCATTGAACAATATGCAAACGCGACATTCAATCCAGCAAACAAACTAAATCCAATTTCGCTTCCGTAATCTTTTTTACGCAACAACCTTATTTCTTGTCGAAAGCCTTCTTCAAAGGCATTTTCTTCTTTCTGCTTTGAACCTTTGCCAAAGACTTCAAAGGGCGACGATCAATGCGTCATTTGGTTTGTGCTGTCTACCGGAACTCTTATTCTTCTCAAGTAGTTGAATCTCACAAAACTTCTTAAGTCCCTAGAAGAACAAAAGTGGTACGTCCTCAATACCCTTCACACCACATGTCAGATCTTGAGGGCCTAGTTTATGCAATGTGAGGCACGGTGCAGTATTTGTAACTAGTACTTTCAACCCCTTTATTAGTATCGCTAAGCTTGCCTGTTATTTCTGACTTCTGAAAACTAATTACTACCCTTTGCATCCCATAAAACTAGTGCTTTTTCTGCTTTAATCAAATTATTCGACGCATTGTTTTAATCTCTTCCGGCCTTAAATTGGCAAATCGACGATCTTCTACGAAATCTCTTGAATGCCCCCTTCAGTTTGCCCATAAATCGAACGGGCCCACTTCGGCCGTCGGTTGTTCATCTCAGTTGCAAGCCACCGTATGCATCGACGAGATCCGTATGCTTTATCTCCCTAAATCTTTTATCGATTCTTTCCATCAGCCTCGCCTGCTTCACAAACTGGGAACACTTGGTTATCCAGAGCTCTTATTAGTATGACTGCCTGATTACTTTGCTAACTGAACCCGGTGCACGTGACTGAACGATAGAACGATAGAAGCATTGGTTAACGACGGAGGCACGCTTCATGGGACTGTTCTTCCCCAAACCTGTTCTCTAAATACATTCCTTACTTATCAACTGGTTCCCCCTGTCATTTGTTTAATAATGCTGATGAAGTTTCCCTTCAACAAACAGCTTCTAGAAATGAAGACTTTTAGAGTTTTTTGAGTAACTTGTTTTCCACATAAGATTTATCTGTACAGACCGACCTCGGTCTTACCATGTCCAAGTGTTCCCAGTCTTTATCTACCCTCTCGTGCCTGTCTTATCTGAAGCGTCGTTTATCAACACAGAAACACTCATCAGAGTCGATCACGTGGAGCATTTGTTACCGATTAAGTTCTAAGTCTGACTTTTCACATTTACATTTGCATGAAATATCTTCAAAGGCTATCATTTCAAACAAGAAGACTTCGACGCCGCAGATTGAAACCGAGCACCATCTGCCGTTTTGTTTGCCAGTCTTTTCAATTTCTTTTTTCTGCCCAATTAAGGTTTTTGCAGGTTTACTTAATTAAAGTTCTAAAATTCCCCGCCAAATACTGTCAACTATTAGTCGCGTATGATGCGCGCCACTAAACGAATTGTCCAATAAAACGGGTGATCAGGACCAAGCCAAATATGAAAAGGTTGCCAACAAGATACATTCAGATACGTTTATCTCCTGCACGACCTGTCAAAGTGTTAGTCTCATATTTTTACTCAATCCGCTTTTCTTTTCATCCCTTCCTATATCAACATTTTTGCGAGTTTCAAGATAAATCAGGACCGTGTCTCGGCCAACTTCCTAAACAACCTTTCATAAATACATGAGTCATTCATTTGGCGAATTTTTCTTCCCAGTGTCTTTTTGCAGGAGTTAAAAGGTGTACCCGTTTTTCTTCGATTTTGCTTTTGACTGAAATTCAAAACTACATGCGATGCAATACAATACTATACAATACAATAGAACACTCACTGGATACTTCCTTAGCTTTTGTGACACGGCTGTCACGCATCGAGTTTGGTTGTGCTAGACACCGTGACTTCGACACTTTCCTTGAACAGATCACTCGTAATATGACACCTTGTTCTTCAACACAACATGGCTCATATTTTTGATGTTCCTTTTAATCTGTCGTGGCTTTACAGTTGTTTAACCGTTGTGACCGCGTAAATGACATAACCGATTTCAATCATCGGCAACCGCTATCTTTCGATAGTTAATCATAAAGCAATAAACAGTACCAGTCAAGGAATTAGAGCATTAGACAATAAAATTGTCACATTCAGTACTCCAGTCTGTGGTCAGTTACACTTTAGGAAAACGTCACGTTTCACATGAGAAAGGGAAGCTCTGGTGATAAATGGAACTGGTCAGTGAGCTGTGTGACCACAGTAAACATACGCTTGCGATTTTCTATGAAAATTGCGAGTTCTGTTAGCTGTTCGCACTACAGCTAGTGTGAACAAATTATTATGGATCGAACTCGTGGCAATGGGTTCGACAATAAGCGCGTACTCATTTCAAATCATTCCTATTTTCAGGCCCATAAGTTACGAGATTTCGCCAAGCCCAAAACTGTCACCATCCCCTCGAAACCAACCAACCGAGCAAAATCGTCTTCATGGATGACGTGCTTACAAATGAACTCTAAAAAATGTAAAAATTAGTCTAAGCCGAGAAACGTTTGCTAAATTTGTCTGCCCCCATGTAACGACGCACGACGAGTGACCAGAACTCGACTGTTTTGTTCGTTTTTCACTTCTCCGTTTGTGCTCCCTGATAATGATGATAAGAAAGTGCCTACCATTTTCAAGAAGCAGGTTGTAAAACTGTTGAAATCTTCCAGGCAGAGAAGTTTTGAGAGTATTCCAACTCGCGACATTCAGGCTGAAAAACTATGACTTTTTAAAATTGTTTTTCTTCGTTTGCTTTTCAATGTGAAAATCACTCCAGTTTCCACGACTGCTTCAAATTCGCCAGTACTAAATGCCTCATTACCCTTTTATCTCATTGCAAACGCGTTTTAAGGAGCACCAGTGATTAAGTTCACTTTAAAATATGCACAATTTTTTGATCGCGACGCAGACTCTAACGATAACGAGGTTGTTTGCCACTGACGCTGAAATTCGCTAATTTAATTGCCAAACAGAATGTTGAAAGCTTGTATCAATCATTCATTTCCTGAGAGTAGTCCTAAGTTTAAGAAAAAAGAATGGACTTGTTTATTGCTTGCGTTCCAGGCTAACAGTTTTGGGAGCGCTGTTCTTATTATCGGCTTTCAAATGAGATTTGCTGTATTTTCCGTGTTCCGACGTTTTAGGGTTGAAATCGGCACCTTCGCTCTAATATGATCAATGAGGCTTGGGACAATGGAATGTGCTCCCGAAAAAGAATCCATGCGACAACTGTCATGAAGAAAGATTTAGGTGAGCATAATTCATTTTATCAGAAAACTTGTTCTATCTGTTGTAAGCAGAAAGACGGCAAAAAGAGACCCCGTAAAGCATATAATGGTTTCACCACTCCACAGGTGCTCGTGTCCAGTATCCTACTTTTCAGTCAGTCTTATGACTGAGAACTCCTTACTTGGTTTTGCATCAGAATCTCATTCGAATCGTGAACAGATTTTGTGGTTCTTTGTCTGTGACATGTCTGATGCATGACTGCAGTGGAAGGGACATATCCTACAGCCACTTGGGCTTAATACAGGAGGGGAACCGGCAACCATGACCCTTAAACTTGTGATAGCGTAGAACCACATGAGATCTCAATAGGTCAGTTGTGGAAACAAGCCGAGTGTCAGCGAGTTGCCATCTGCCACCAAAGTGAACGGCAGATCTGGAATTCAAATCTCTGACCTTTTCGGCGACAGATGCTTAATTCAACTGATCACCTCCGACCTGGATCCATTTCAGAATCCCACAGTGATTCCTCGATTTCAAAGACTCTGTGTCAGTTTTGTGCCCGTTCCAGCCAAACATTTTCGCCCTGTCGCTGTTAAATCATGTGTGCGCCCGACGACCCCCTTCAATTTCTGTACGAACCAAGTAGGTCCACTTAGGATGCTGTGACCCCCCTGTTTCATTATGTCACCAAATCTTTTGATGCATCTGCCAAATCTGTCCGATATGCGTCTTTAGATTTTTCCTCTTCATTCAACTCTGTTTCACGGTCTTTACTTCTTCGTAAACTCGAACGGTTCGGCTGTACTAATCGCCTCTTGGCATGGCTATCGGACTGCTTCAGCAAGAGAACTCAATGCACAAGACTGGGATGAAACAAATCTACACCGTTGGTAAATAATTCTGGAGTCCTTTGAGGAGCTGTCATTTCTCCTTATTTGTTTTCCGACATACATCAGGGATCTTCACCCTAGTTCCCCTGGTCAACTATTCAGATTTGCTGATGACGTTGCTCTGCATCAGTCTGTACCTGGAACTGGTGCTTTCCTGAACTTTTCCAACAACTTGTCTCTCATTCATGGTTTTTCGCTTTGCTCTGGTTTAAACCTTAATTTGTTAATGCGTCCAATGTTTGTTTACTTTTTCCCGGTCTGCTTACCCGGCTGACGCTTGTTTCGTTAATACAGAACAACTCAGTGGAATGGATTTAGTCAATTACTTCAGCATTACGATCGACGAAGACATGAGAAAGTCATCTCACATTTCCAGTTGTGTAAAAGTCCTTAAAAGACTATGATTTTACATAAAAAGACTGTTGCTTTTCCATGTTAAACAAAACACTATCCCCCTTTTTGTTTACTAGTTTTCCCACTCTGCTGTATTGTTCCCTTAACACCTTTTCTGGTTTATTAAAAAAATATTTTCAAACCCCTCGTCTTGGTTTGCCAGTTACTTGTGCTTTATCCTACAGATCACTGAAAACATTCTACCCCAAACCGTATGATGTGTATTTATCTGCTCATGGAAAACTCGCACATAAAATTATTTTGGATCCGTCCCATCCATTACACAACTACCTTTCTAAATGCAATTTTCACTCCAGCGTCTGTTTGACCGTCTGCTCCATACCTACTTGCTTAAATGTTTATAGGATCCAGACAGTTCTCTACCTAGCCCGAATTTTCATCAAACGGGAAAAGGTCGTGGCCGACCTTCTACGCTCCATTCTTTCCACCGTATTTTAATTAAGCAGGGTGCATCCTTTGTGACTGAAATGCGAGCATCTGTGTGCCCAAAATTGCAATTCAGTACAGGATAATACAGTCCCAAAATGAACCCAGAATTAATGCACGCTTCTTATGATCAAAAAAGATTCTAGCATGTATTCAGAAGGCATTTGCATTTCCACCCAACTCTTCGTTTTATATAGGCCAACTGATTCAGCTCATTGAAAATTACAAAATACAATTCAGCTGACTGAAATCCCATGAGCTGGCACACACACGAATCTAAGATTCCTAGAGTTCCAAGTCTATGGACCTAATGACTGTACACCATTAGGGCCGAAATGGGTGGAGAAGAGGAAAAAAACTAGTACATTGAACATTTAAAATCAAAATTCCCTAAACAGAAGTCAGACGTGGCGTTTAAATGGTCACCATATTAGTCTACGTTCACTTCAGATTTCACACATCAGCACGATATAAAAACTAAGAAATAGGGGATTACAGCCTTCCCAATTCACGCTTTGACGATATCATATCTGCTACTGATTAGACAATGTATGAATACGCCGATTAAATGGCGCTATATTCGGCTGAGTAACGAAGCATGAGAAATGGAGTTATTTAGTACTCTGTTTTCTGACTCCATCGCCGGGTACATCACATTGCAGTGATTACGTTGGTGACTGAGTGACCGATTACTGCCAAGCCTGCCACCATTAACGGTTAGTCAGCACTTTGGAACTCCCGACTTTTACCCTTAAGACGTTCTTTTGATTGTTTGCCCTTTTGAAGTGAACACATGCAACGAACTGTACCCGTAGGCTTCGTTGTTACATCATTGTGAGATAGTGTTTGGCCTTCCAGTTTCAGTATGTAAAAAAATGGTGATTTGAGTAAACATTTTCCTGTCAAATACAGTCAGTTACTAGTCCGAATCTAAAGGTGAAGAGAAGATCCTTTGGTTTAATTTCCTTCTTTATTTTCCCCCTCTCTGATTTCATGTTTTTACCGGCAGTCTTCATTAGGAACAAGTTGCCAATCGAACGTCTTTACTGATGAGAAAGACGGATTAGATATGCCTATCATTCTCCCGAAAGCATCCAGAATAAAGCCTTAATTAATGCATATTCTGGGCCTACTTGCTTTTAGTAGAAGAATTACTGTAAGCGCTTTCGTATATAATGCTCTGCCTAATGTTCAAGGCAAACTGAACGGTCACCGAAGATAAATCGGATACACAACTAGCAACTGTATATATTTCGGTCACATAAGGTCTAATGTTATTAACAAAAGGAGCTGGAAATAAATGACCAATTGTGATCTTTGCTGCCGGTAAGGGGGGGCCTTATGCTTTAAGTTCCCCTTCAAATGTGGCACCATTACGATAGATGAGTAGGATGTCAGCGGTTTACTAAATTTCACTGCATGATGTAATATCTATTCCAGCTGCATTTCAAGGTCACGAGCCGCTGGCATGCAGTAATCGACTTCACAGTTTGTTAGCGCGAAACATGAGCAATGAAAATCTCCATTCCTATTAGGTAGACGACAAAAACTTAGTTTCAATATTTCGTTTTCACATTTGAAAGATCTTTACTTAATGAGTATATAATCATCCAAAAAATAGCTTATTTTTCCACAAATCGCATTGGAATAAGACAATTTGATGATTTTTAAATGAAAGTAATCAATAAACGGACTCGTCGCCACCTCGCTGGGGGGACTTCTATTCCCTTCGTTCTTTATCAGTTTGAAGTTAAACCGCAGTGGAGTGTAATCCAGGTTTATAGAACCGACATATTGTGTAAATTCCCAACAGTCAGGCTTTCCACTTCCGGCCTACACCAATTGTTAGAAGTGCATCACACGTTTGAAGCAATTCGGAGATAATTTTCCGCACTATACATCTGAAGAATCGATACAGGAACGGAAAACAAATGCCTGATGCAACAGCGCCATTTTTTCTCGAGGTATTGAGCTGTGAATTCTAGGTTGGGATCCATTGAATTTAACTCAGTAACACCTTCTATGAGTCAGCTATCATGACACGATATGCATTTGTCTTTTTTATTCAAGATTCTACTCAGCATAATATTCCCTTCTTGAGTTCGTATCACATTGTGCGTCCGATGCTTACCTCCAAATATAGTGTAAGGAACCATAAACGTGAAAAAACTGTTGCAAGTAGAAGACAAAATAATCGCACCCGAAGTCATCAAAGTGCCGAGCAGAGCACCAACTCGATTGGGAATCTTCTCCAACAGCCGGCTGTACAGGGGAGCTGTGGTGCGAATTGAAACGGAGGGTAAAGGAATGAAATGTGTACTGACCGGCGAGTTCGTTTGAGTAAAATCTGTGTTGTTTTACAAATAAGCTTTGTGAAAGGCTACGCGAAGTAATCGAAATGTCAGCAAACTGCCAATTATTTCGACCGAATCTAAAGAACATAAGCTGTGAGTAATCATAACATAACAGTATTTCATACTAATTTTAAAGGATAGCATGGGTCGATCCCACTGACTGAAAATCACACCTTAAATTTATATGACACTGTTATGAAACGGCATGGCTACCAATAAATGTGAATGGTTTTGTTTTACAAGTTCTGTTCAGGCTATGTCGCTTTGCTGAACCGTAAATGTTTACTTACGGATCGGGCGAAAGCCGTAGGGTAGCGATGTTATGCATGACAATTACAGTAGTATATAATGTGACTACTTTGTCTACTGCATGAAATTTAAACCACAACATTACCCAGTCATCTAATTTCGAGACAACTATTGCTGGCCATGATATCAACGGTAGCTTGCAGTGTCCGCCAAAGACAGCAAAGTCGTGAACTTGGGAATGTCGCCAAGCAGCGGCTAGCTTGTGATCTTAGACTGATCCACTCGATGCATTGGAGATTACTGTCGATTTAGCCGGAATATTGCACGTTACAACCAGTAGTAGCTATGCTATTCATTAATTGCAAAACAACCAGCTACTGGATACAGTTTAATGTTACCAGTCCAAAATCAAATTGCATTGGTTCTATGGGCCCGTCTGTTGCGCCCGCTTTCCGTTCAACCAAGTCCGTGCGAACCTAAGTGTCTATTTGAATCTGACCCAGATCCACTTGGAATTAGTTGAACACTGTGGCGGGAGTTGTGAGATTTGTTTGAAACAATGGCGATAAATGTACTCTTTGAAGAGATCACATCGAGCTACTTAAAGTGCTTTATTTTGCAATTTCCCAGACAATGCAAAGCTTTCCTTCACGAGGTAAATCCAGATTGTTGGCAATACTAATTTTTAGTCTTTCCTTAACTATGTTCTGTTTATCTTATACTCAGCTTGCATTTGTAAAGTTTAACCGCATTCTGAAATGGCACCTAGACAACCTACAATGGAGCTTCTCGGGAAATACTGGCATTTTGTTTAATTGCATTAATATTCTGGCTCAGAGAAGACTCCAGCCTTTTATTTTTTATCTTTCACTTCCTTCATTAATGAATTAACAACATATATCCATTATTCAGGAAGGGAGCCCCGGTCACCAGAAGGCTTCCAGGTGGGGAAGTTGACCGGCGGTGGGAGGATTCTAACCCCGACCTTCGCGTCCAAACTCCACGATCTTATCCGCTTGGCCACTGCCGTTGTGTGTTAGTAGAGCCTTCCTATTTATTGTTCTTCCCTAATGACCCTTGCTCATACCCATTTTTCTCTGTCTCTTACAGTTAGGGAAAATCCAGAACAAGGTAAGAATGACTTTCGGACGTTGTTAGATATTTTGATCTTCTTTAATCGTATCACCAGATTTAGGCATGTCTAACTAACACTATTTTACTGACTCATCCTGTGAAAAAGAGAGCTTGTTAATTCAAAAATTCCTTATTTAATAGAAAACAAGCACACAGTTGTCTGATTCTCAGGTGAACCGCGGATTCTGTAGAACTGGTGGAACCCACTAAAAAGGAAACCGGTGGATCTCAAGGGTGCGGGCCGTTCTTTTGATTTACCTTACTAAGGTACACCCAATAATGGTCCCTGATGCAAAGTTATTCATTATAATAACTCCCGAATAACACATTGAAGAAACTGGCAAACAAATACAGGACGCAATCGGATGTTGAATAGTTAGTAGGCTCACCCAAACAGAAGGCGATTGCGAATTGTCCCGTAACCAACCAAGAGACCATGCTGATAGGGTATCCGGTTGCATCAATCCAACTCGGGTAGTAAAGCGATCCGCAGTTGAGAATTCCGTAATGCATAGCAATTATAATGCAAGAAAGAATGGCTGCTATCCAGGCCGGACCACGATCAATTGCCCGCTGTCTCACGCAGGATTCCGCTTTCATTCCCGATTCCTGATATGACAGTCAAATCAGAAATCACTATCTCACTCATTTTATACTGAATTAATCTTGTGTACTTCCTAGCGTCAAACATTTGGGCATTTTCAGTCGGATATCTTCTCTGAATTACTTTACCACGTCCCATTGAACGTGTTAAAAAGTCAATGCGTCCTAGACAATGTCCAAATTTTTGTATTATCTGTTCACCTCTTCAAATCCTACCTATGTGACTGATGGTAAGAAGTTTCTCTATAATTTGTTGTCAGACAGATAGGCGATATCTTGTACAGCCCATACTGTTATTGGCGGTTGCGGCATCGAACATGTGGGATAGTAACGTGAGAGCCGTTGATTTCCTTTCAATAAATTAACCGCCGCGTTCCTGTTCACTACAGCTCTCGCGATTTTTAAATAACTGGGTAATACAGGGTCTGATACAGGATACTGGCAGTCTAACAGGGATTACTAGCTCTATGTTCACATCATATGCGAATTGTGACGTTGATTGAAGGGAAAAGACAGGGGCAAGGGAAGATGTGAGTCAGGGAAGAAAAGCGATAAAGAGGGATAGAGGATTTGCATGCCTCCGCCATATAGCTTACAGAATTCGCAATGTTCAAAATTCAGACAGTGGTTTTGAATTCCATTGTTGCTTTCGCGGTCTATTGACGTTGCTTGTTCGTTGTGCTTGTCTCTCACGACTGTGCTTATACGAAGAAACACAACAGTTGGTTTTAAATGAACGAAACACGTGTATTAATATTCGTTGTAACGTCACTGACGGTCTAGCATCAGCGTCGGGTTAAAGCGCGATGGGTGGTGATTACGTCATGCAGCTGTTTTTCAGCACGGTTATTCAATTGAATCCCAAGCGAAGTGCTATTGAACTCAGTGCTGTACGGCTCCAGACCATAGTTCCGACTTTTAAGCGCGCATATCTAATGACGTCAATGAAGTTTTGAAACAGTTAGACAATTTCCCCAGGGTTTAGGTCGACGCGTTGGATAGTCGCACTGCACAGTGAGTTGTTTCACCAGTAAACCAAGTACCGATCTCGTTTTCCTAGATATTCTAGACTCCTAATACAGGTACTTTGACCTTAATTGAAACGGACGGACTTGGGTAATGCTTTCATTTGGGCTACTTCGGTTACCGTACTTGACCTACCGTACTGGAGATGTATGTATGAAATGCCCAATCACGTTTGTTCCAGCAATTCGAATCCCAGGTCAAATCGTTCTTGCCACTACCAGTAGTCTTCGCGTTTGGCAGTCTTCATCTAGCCAAAAGAACTTTCACAAATATATAAAAATAAAATACACTATTGTTGTTATTACGATTATCAATACCAGTAATATTATACCAGTTTCCAGGTCTAAAGACTTTGGAATATCCGTATGTCACGCAGGACGTGTTCACCGTTGATGAACGAAACATCCGGTGGATTTGCCTTGGTTAACAATGTCTTTTCGGATCTCACAAGTTGGTAATGCAGCCGTTTGGTTCAGTATAACGGTTAGCACAACCATATCCCGAACAGACTGAAATGCCAAAAATTTGTTAATGCAAACCCTTGGTTTGTTATCACATTACCCTTAAAAGTTTGGGTGTGAGATCAAGTCATACAGTGTTCAGACATCTCATAAGGACCACTGATTGGATGCCCCCTCTTTTCCATTACGGAAGCATTTGACAGGGACCAGAACTATTTTTTTCTGTGAATGGGAAAGGGTGAGCGAGTTTCGATTTATAGGCGTGCGTGATTGTGAACCATGGTTTAACGTTAAAGGTACCTATGTGGTTTTTATTGAGATTGGCTAATTTGGGTGATTCGACCCATACTGATAAACACCAAGTCCAGCCTGGCGAAAAGTAATCACAAAGTCAGTAGTTGACCACCGTACTCAAACATTTTAGATTCCAACGACTGGTTCTGTAATTACCTGTCTCAGGTTTCTGCATAATAAAAAGTGAGGCCTGTTTGGTGCACAGAGGGTGTTCCAGACATGTGTTGTACGTTTTTCGATTGCCGATATGGAAACTCAAATTTTGAGATCGTATTATCCATTGACGTACACTCCTAAAGGAAAGTGCGCACACGATTCGTTCTAGGTTTTGGAATTATCGCACTGCGGCTGTGTAAGCTACCTTCCGAGACAGACTAATCAATCGGCGGGTCATGCTCCTCGAATGACTGATTACGTGCAAAGTCAGACAACCCCTTTTGCACTTCTAAGACTTATTCAGTAAGTCATTTTGTTCTAAAGTGTTCTTGGAGATGATTTTTTCTGATTTTTTGATGAGAATAAATTTCGGCTTTCTTACAGAGGAAAGAGATCTGACACATCAAGACCGTTCTGGTCTTCTGCTATGCCAAAGACGAGTTCTTAGTTGACAGATGCATTTAGCACCTGGATGATCGATTAATAGGCATGAAACTTTCATTCTGATTCGGAGATTTTCAACAGTGCCCTAGTGGATAGCCTGTACTACAGTTCTTGTCTTATAGCTCAGTATCGACCAGCCTAGTGAATTTAGGAGCAAATGCCCGAATCGCGTAAGTTCAAATACACCTAAAATATTTTCAAACTTAAGAGAAAAGCGGAAGTATTTTTCGGATTTATTGTGCTTTGCATAGCACCGAAAGTATGTTTTACAAATCTCTAGTTTCGTAGTTGACCGAAGAGGATAAAAGTGGACTACCTATATCTCGTGGTAGTCTGCTTTAATGAACGATTATAAACCGGTAAACGATAGTGTAATGTTTCACCATCTTGACAAAGCTCACTTCACAGTAGTGTTTATTAGACATTTTTAGGCTTGTTTTGCGGGTTAGCATCACAACAAATGTGTAAGAACAGTAGTGGCAACAAGCAATCACTCTGAGAGGTTGTATATTTGATCACATCGACGTCCAACAAGAATAAGATTAGGAACATAATCAAAGACTTAATCAAAGGGGGGCTTCAACAATCCATTATCGGCAAACCCTGGTGTACATGAACACTCATATGAACTAGGCGTGTACTTTCCAAAATCTTGATGTTAATTTGTGCAATCATGAAGTCGGTGGTGACATTGACAACCGTGGATGTGATTACAAATATGCAGATGAGACAAGTGGCTCGTACAGCCGAGTGAATGCTAATTTTACTACGGTGAATGGAACCATTGCATCCATTTGGATCATTTACTAAGTCTCACGTTACTGCGCGGCATTTCAATCACTTCATCAGTCTCCTAACGATAATCATAGGACTGATGGCTTCGGAGATGAGTGCAAATTTGCAGGGCAATATTATTAGTAGAAAGTTATCTTGCAACATGATATGCCATGTCATTTCAACGTTCACCTCATTAGCTAAAGAGCGAGAAAATTACAATTTTGTGACAGAAGTGGTTATCCTGATATTTCACACTGATTCTACACAATTGGTGGTCAAGAGTAAAAAGACAAACTTATCCCTTGAAAAGCTAGCTAGTGATGGAGCTCTAAAAGACCTGAGAACCAGGTTCGGGACGTTTGCGATGAGACTGTCGTGCAAGCGCACCCAGTCTGCCGAAACAAAGGATTAGCTCAGAAGGGAACCAGGTACGTGAGTCGATTGGGTGCTTGTCTGCATTCGTCAGTTAAACGCCTCTTTCAGTGCATACCGACTCGAATTTATTCTGCTGAGACAGAATATCAGCAGCACTGAGTTCAGGAAGAAAATGTCGGTGGTCATCTTTGATTACCGATAAAGTTGCATCAAATCGAGAACTAGAAAGTTTTCGAATTGGTTCACCTCTAATCGGCATATTTTTTGTCATGTAGCTTATGCAACTATTATCTTAAAATTAGAACAACTAAACTTGTCCATTACCACACTAACTGTGAAAGAGCTTAAAATAACAGTGATGAACAAAAATACGGCGAGATTAAAAGGGATTTCCCAAGTAGATCTGTTATGGTCACGCATTTGGTCGCAAGTGTTTGATCACGATAAAACAAAGGCTACCTGATGCATAAAAGCGAAACAGCAAACCGAAATATAACTAAAAGTTAGGAACTCAAGTCATAGTGTGAGGAATTCAAGCAGTTAAGAACAGTTGCCTGAATTTGTATAAGTACAAATGATCTCTCATACTCGGATTAACAGCTAACTTCACGCAAAAATTAATATTTATGCCTTTTTATGTAGAGTTATTGGGATTGGGTGACTCGGTATTTGCTTCACCAGGCAATATACAAAATAGCATTGTCGGATAAAACCACTGTGTGACGAAAAAGCTCGTTTTCAGTTATACGTAATTATGTCATGTCACAGCGCATTGTTTCTCAATGCGCTCTGTGGGATTATTCGGATTGTCGGATAACTTGGTTGTTAGTCGATTTTTGCTTATCGTGGTTACTCTCTAGGTTTTGACTAACAAACGAATTCCGTGTCTGTCCAACTGGAGTTACAAGCAGTTGACGACTTACAAGACGACATCAAATATAGACATCTCTTCTTTTGTGTTTCACAGCAGAAATAACCACTGATACGCGCGCTGGATTTTATGGGAGAAAGATTGTATGTAACATTAAGTGCTGAAAATATTATCGATACTTCCGCTTACACGGAAGCTTTCGATTCTTTTAGTTATTTGCACGTCTTCCCGACCTTCTTCTGCAATGGCTATGTTAAGTTGTTCTACTGACCATGCATCATCCGGAATCAATTCAGTGCTCTCTAATGCCCCGTCAAACAGTTGTCCAGTGGATTGACGTTCGGTGAGCGTCGTGGCTGTTAGTTAGCGCTCTAGCCGCCGATGCACCTCCCGAGAAATACATCATCTTTGTGTTTTGACACTGCATATGCTTTATGTGGTGCAGCGCGTCCCGCTGAAACCAGATCTTTTGCGTGCTCTGCGAGAGTCCAACAAAGGGACAACTTGTAAAGCGTGCTCGCAAGATGATCCCACGAAATGTTCTGTAGAATGTATATGTTAATTACTTGTGACTTGGTTCTGAAAGAAAAACCACTCAATAAATTGTATACTTCCAACAGGGACCCTTACCATCTGCATTAGCCGCGTTGCGCCTTCGATTCAATGTGTCGCTGATGCTTGAGGTAAGCCCAGAACGCCATGATTTGCTCTATACGCACGAAAAATCGCTTTGTCCAGGAATGGAGCACAGGCTATGTATGTCCCTTTCGATTAGAAACAAGAGCAAAATGATTCTTTTCCGAAGATACAACTGTATTTGGATAAGATTCGGGAAGCTGCCGGATCCCGCACTCCTACAAAACACGACCAATGGGGCTTCTGTTCAGCTAATTGTTGTATAGTATATTGCAAATGTTGAAAGGCCTTTCAACAGTTTCGTCCTTAAAGCTTTTGATGGTTGCATTTCGGGGTCTGTCACCGTGGTCTTCATTGTGCATACTACCTAGTTTCTCTAATTTTCTGATTAAATCACTGATGGCCGATTGCATTTTCAGTCGGGCTCCGTCGAAAACTTTCTGCATAATTCCATCCATATTTGATGCGCGAGTAATCAAAACCAATTCCTTGTTCCGTAGTCAACAACTGGATTCGTACTTTATCTACTTCCACTGAACCTTGAGAACAAACATTTGAGCTGTCCTGCCGCACTCAGTTGCAGAATGACGCACAGTGATCACCCTAATTGGTTTTTCTAGTCGTTGACGGAAATGCTGATTGATATTCACTTCTACGGTTTACCGAGGCACTCGGAACAGTCACTGAGAAATTCCGGAAAGTGGCAAGTACATTCAAGTCTTCCCTACTCGACGTCATCCAGGGGAAGTTGTTTTTTATTCTGTCTACCACCGGATATGCAGAGTCAGAGTAAAATTCCCCCTGACGGGATAGCCACATCGACAATATGTATTACAACTGTTATACATTCTGCTGTAAATCCTTACTAGTCCAGTGCTCTCCGCCTGAGTCTCCATTAAGGTTAGGAACTCACTTTGGGTCTGAATGATTGTGACAGCCTAAATATGGATTCCGATTATAAAAGCCGCTCTATAGGACTCCCATATGATCTGTAGCATGTGTTAGAGTGTAGCCATACCCCAATTTACTTCCATATTTTCCCTCATCAACTAAGTACCATTTCCCCAACTTTCTGATTACCTCAAGCGATTTTGAGTTTGAATACTCATTCATAACCTCCTATGATATGTAATATTCAACATCATTCGTTCGTCTGTCTCAAAGTAATAAATTTGCGGAGGACATGGGGATGAGTATGAGGTAGGATCTAGATTCACTATTTTGCGTAATTCTAGTGAAATCTACTGGTCCCTTCTGATATTTGGGTCGACTTACTGGAGTAACTGGCATCAGTGCCCGAATTTTCAATTTTTAAAGATTTAAGGACTCTATACTGATTAAGTTTGATATTTGTTTTGGCCTTAGGAACCGTTTTGATGACTTTGCAGCAGAGATATGTGACTCAAATCCGTCATCTTCGGGTTTGAAAGGGGTGAATTTGCCGTCTTCCATCCCTAACAAGCCGAAAGAAACAGATCTGAAGTGCCCCGGTGATTCTCAATCGTAACTCCATAACTGATAACGCTTTCTAGTCAGACCATATATTTTACTACTGTACTAATACGATACTTTTTACGTTGTTGCACAAGCCGACTTGATCAAACTGTGAAACTTCCTCCACCTCGGTGAGATTTCAACGCGCGCATTTGTGCCGCGTATGCTGTACAATCGGTAACAGGAGGAAGCCACATCGAACGACGTTCGGACATTTCACTTCAGTTCGGTGGCTGCTCACCCAAGTTACCCAAGCACATGAAATCCACAACAGTGAACCTTTGGCAATTTGATTGCCGGATCTGAATGTAAATGGGACTGTCTAACCTTTGACAATCTGTGATGATTTAGTGCGATGTTGTCCCGCTACGACGGCTCAATTAATTTACAACAGAAAACATTGTGGAGTGATGCTTTCTTTGCAATTATCAAAAGTAATTATCAGAAGTAAAATAGCAAACAAGAAGAAGAGTTTGTACGCATTGTAACCACATAGTAACTGACAAAAAGGTCTTTTTGCTAACAGCACGGGAATTCACATCGATACCTGACAGTTCACATCCTATAATGCAGGGGTCACGTCTTCATAATCGTGAACGATATGAGCTGTAGTCACTAACATTCTTAAGACAGAAACCTCTGAGTAGTTTGTCAACATTCTTTTAATTCTCCAAAAACCTAAATCATATTGGCTCAGTTAAACGGAAAGTGCCTCACCATCGCGAATTGTGAATGACAAGAGGGAAATTCTAAGTCACGTCAACTAAGCAAAATTATTAATAATGCCGGCGAAAATTATTGAAATGTTGGTAGAAAATATTTGGTCCCGTTCTACTCGTTGCTGAGGGCCAAGAATTTCGGTTGTGAAAATCGTACGCAAAATCATCTGCTTATTTAGCGCTCAAAAATTGAGAATAAATAGGCAACAACACAATGATTGACGACGTAATTATTATGATAAAGAAGAATGGTTGTGAGGCGCGGGCTGAATTGAAGAGAAAGATGAGTTGACATTTTCTTTTCTAATCCATTTTCTACATTTATTCACATTTTGCAGTTCAAGTCTAGCTAACCGTTGGCGAACCATTAATGTATCACCTCTAACGATTTCTAAATAGGTTAATTTTGGCTACTTATTATTTCATAACCATAATGAAATAGTATCGTTTGGTGCTTCTGAAGTCATCATAGACAACTTTCATTTCTTATTCCTTCTGGGCAGGTCGGAGAAGTATTTTATTGCGTAGCCTTGATCCTCACATTATTACTAGACAACCGGTAAAGCGCATTTATATAACCCTAACTTATTTGTAGACGGCGTATGGCTGGGATCAATGCATGCACTAAAAGGTTATGGTATATTCAACCCTAACATTGGTTTACCTGATTGCATTATTTTGTCCGATTTACCCTATTAGAAGTGAGAACTCGAGGTCCATCAAACGAGGCATTGCTTCCAAATCCGATCAAGCCAGTATTCATTTCTTGCTTCAATGCCATCTACGGGAACTAACAGATTGCATAACAACTAAAGACTTCTCACTTCATGTTCAGGCACGTCTGCTGCAACTTTAGGTCTTTTGTCAAACAGAAGTGTGACCGGACACCCTGGTCCCACTCAGAGGTGGGCGAATCCTTCAGTCTCCCTATTTTTCCATCAAAAAAGATGCGGTTTAAATTTGACTGGAACTTCTGATGGAATAAACAAATAAAGACTTACGAGTAGCAAAATGTGCGCAGCTGTTTCATTCTCCTTGTTTAAAAGGTCACGTTTGGGATTGGTTTTATAACAGTTTCTGATCAGATATTTTGAGAATGGAATTAAACAGTCCATAGTTTATTCAACAAGGCAACTACATGATCCACGTTCAATTTTAGACATTCATACCTTTGTCTTGTAAAGTTTCTTCGATATCGGCTACGGTTTAACAGCCTATTCTACTTCCAGATACTCGGTAACGAAACCACAACTTCACTGTTTTAGCAGTTGACTTTAGCCGGGGATTAGAACTCGGCTTTAAGTGTGTCGTACGTGTATCCGTTTACTCGACCGACAACCAGTCCCAAGTTTCTTATTTTGAGTGAAATTACTTGACCCGTGTTGCAAGCGTATAAGAAAAATAAAATAGCTGGTTTCCATAAAACTCCTTTGAAACGCTTCGATATATTAAATGTTTATTTATTTTTCAACTTCACTGCGTTATAACTAGGTATTTTCTTCGACTGAAAATCTGGCTTGGGGGAACTAGAAATTCAGGTTTTGTTACTTTTTTTCTTCTATAACATCGTGTTACTGGTTAATGTATTCTATTGCACAACCTAATAGATCTTTTTCCTGTCATCCTGTAATTTGTTCGAAACAGCTACGATACTGCATTATTCAGATTAGGAAACCGTTGGACAATTATCATCCGAAACAAGTCCTGAGTAATTTGCAGGAAAAAGAATGACTGTCTTTCCATCTCCTTACCGAGCACACAAAATGCATATTATGAAAGAAATGTATTCGGTATTTAGTACTCCAGAGCTGGGGGATTTTAACATGGATCACATCACAGCCAACCTTATATCCATCATTCCCATCCATAGACGTAATACTTACGGGAAGTCGGTCCACTCCATCCTTGGCGTCACACTTCATAACGCGCTCCCAGTGTGATTTACCAATTGGCCCGAAAGCATTTCCAATGAGAAAAAGAACTGATCAAGCCGATCATTATTTTGGTAGACCAATAAGAAATCAGCCAATGAAAGCACGTTTGATCAATAGAGTTCATGTTGCATTGATGCTCGCATTGGACCACTTACATACCGAAAGAAAGTGTGGTTGAGCTTTCGGAGACGAACGGACTTACCGCTCAATGTGAACCGAGAAAACTCATGCGCTTTCTATTCCTTTCAGTTTCAGGCTTCAGTGACTCCCTTTTTACCCTTTTTTATAATTCTAGACATATTCCGATTGCATGTAGTAGATGATGATCCGTTGTAATGTACACTTTAGCGAATTAATGCCCTTTAATTGAGATCTTTCTCTCCTGATTCCCTCCCATACCCTATCGTTGAATCGGAAATCAATAGTTCCGAAATCGATTTGAATGCAAATTCCTGTGCATTAATAGATTATAATCGGACCAACATGTCCAGTCTCAGTCTAGTTTTACGCGCGTCGTGGGAAGGAAGGCGGTTTGCTGTCTGTTGTCTGAGTAAGTTCGACTCAGGTCAACCTGAACTAATCACATTTGATGGTTTTCCCCCATCTATATTTTAATTGGTTTGTCGCATCAAATATCCAAAATGAATGCCTCAGTTCTTATTAGTATCACTTCTATTTTCTTTTATAAGTAACCAGTCAGAGAATAGATAATTTTGCAAATACTTTCGTATTAAGTACACGCACATAGTGGTCCCCCCCCGCGTGTCAAATAAACATCAAGTTGTGGTTGATACTTTACCTGGTCTCAACAAATCATAGAAGAGCTTGTTTTGGACACTAATTATCATGGTTAAAGAAGTAGGTGAATGAATTATTTTGCATATGGCAGTCATCGTTTTTGATTCGTTCAGTTGTTAAACGGGGAAGTTCAGGCGCAGTTGGATAAATTAGGACGTAAAAAACAACGTCAAAGCTCAAGCATATTAACAGTGTTTTACTTAAACCCAGAAAGTCAGTTCAACTACTTTTGAAGGGACGCACGAGGCAATTACCCGGTCTAATTTCACATTCCCGTGCTCTGCTTCACTTTCGGCTTCCCATCTGTACAAACATAACTAAAACAAACACATAAGGTGATGAATCGTAGCCAGTGGTCATCAGTCGGTTATAGTCATATGGGTGGATACACATACGCACGTACACAGGTCACCGTGATTTAACAGATGTGTGCTTTCATTTTGCAATGTATTTATTTGACTTCTTTATCAGCGAGACTCCTCCCATGTGCTTTATAGGTCACTGGCAGCATTGGTGCACTGCTAGGGTACGGCGATCCGCGCGTCTCTTTCGGCTATCGCACAGTGCTCCATCGACTATAGTTTCTACTTCAGTTGCCATTGTAATCGCACGACTGAAAATTATGAAGTAGTGAACTTTTTCATGTTTCAAGGAAAATGAGATACTCACTTACACCCAAATTGATACTCGGACCACAAGTGAATGGTTATCGGTTGAACGGCTATGCTGGATAGACCTTAGCAGTTTGTTTGATATAATGACTATACGAATTAACAAACTAACGTAAAGGCAGAAGTCGTACGACTAACTAGCGGTCAGCTCCTATGAGGAAGCGGTATTATGAAGCTAGTCTTTCGAGCGTTTTATATTTGAGTGGAACTCCCAGACTTCAGTTATTCATCAGTTTAAATAATAAATTCCAAAGACGTTTTCGTTATCTTTCGAACTAAATGGAAGGTCGAGAAACAATTTCTGTGATTTCAGTAATGTGCAATAATTTTTCTTCACCTACTGCCAAAGTTAAAAGATAAATATTTTTGTCAAATAATTTGGTTACATCATTGATGACAATTAGTGGAGACTGACAACCTGAAATAGCTCGGTTGAAAGTAGTGTTCTGCCTATTTTCAAACTGATTGGTAATTGATTCGTCATGTTCTTCTCAGGACTGGATGGTCCTAGCGCACTGTAACAATGTGATGCTCCCGAAGGCGTTTTCTGCAGATCTGGCCCCCCATACAAAATTCACGAATAGCTGAACCGTAAAAGGTGCAACAGACACCTAACCAGATAAATAGCATCAAACTCCAGCACGAGGGCTTCTGGGCTATCGTCTTCCACTGAACTAACATTGCTAGTATGAAACTGGTCCGAGCGCAGCCAATTACCGTTAGGAGCAAGTATCCCTAATTATTCCAATTTGCAATTAATGCACTGCAGCCGTCACTCCCTCAGATAGCACCGCATTTTGGGAGACTGTCAGTATGGGATGAGGTTTTAGGAGCGCATGAAACAATTCTTTCGATCTAACAACGTTACTCAGGTTTAGAGCGGATTGATTTGTTCAAAAATGAATCTTTGGTACAGGAAGTCAGTATAACACAACTTACAGTTTGTCGAAAGTTACTACCAATTAACTCTGTGAAATGGCGTACTTCAAATGCGTAGATGTTTCGTTGAAAGCGCTTATTTTCTTTCGTATTTCAGATATTGTTTTCTTCTGGCAGGTTATTTCAAGTTCTGCCGATAAGCGGAAGGTAATCCAATTCCAACTCAATCTCACGGACCGCTGATCGCAGAAAATTCATTCTACGACTATGTTCGATCACACTACTGACGAGTAGGTGATAGACACTGCGGTCAGAAACAAACAAGAACGGACTGTCATGAAGCTAATGTGCACCAACTCCAAGAAAACTTGTCAGTCGTGGTAACTATTCAGTGAGATTCAAACTAGTTTTGTGAACCAGTTTCCTAGCGACCGTTACAAATATTTTCCTTAACCAGCTCATCTTTTAACATCTGGTTGCGCTAATCTGTATTTGCTAAATCGGTGATCATTCCTCGTAAGGCGACAATCCACGAAAAACGCGATGAGCGTAAAACAACGTCGGTCAAATGTTTACCAAGATGGAATTTCGGATCCTCCCACTTCCAGATAATTTCCATCTTCGCAACCCTCAGCTGGTTGCTACCCGATTCTTGAAAAGTATATACTTTGTCGTTTCATTATTAATAAATAAGCAATGCGAAAAATAAAAAAAGTGCATCTATTTACCATTAGACTGTTGCTGACTGGGAAAGAGCTGATTTGATCTATCAAGAACGAACATATTTTGAATTCAAGGAACTTTTTTAAGAAAGTAATCCCTTTTTGCTGGGAACTTCCCGCTCCATAATCATTCAGCTGGTAAGAAAACTTTAGGATGCTTAAACAGGTAATATACGTTTACCTGATCCCCAGTGGCAGACGAAAAGGCACCTGCCGTTTGGAAAAAAACGAATGTCCTTGAACATTTGGTACCTTGTGATGCATTTACTAGAGTGTAAGCCCTCAATAGTAAAGCATTCGTGCAATCGGATATTCGTAAAACTGTCTGAAGGTTTTTTGTGGAAGTGTCGTAAATGTCCAGCGAAAATTCAGAGAAGATCATGCACATGAGCTAATTAAATTTCTCTTGTAAATTTTTACACATCAATGCCATCTCGTTTACGGAAACATTTTACGTAGACCTACTTTAATTTTGCTAAGCGCTCACTTATAACATACTAGCAGTTTCACGGCTATGTCTAGGATTAGGGTGACAAAGAAGTGGTGATGCAAAGGACAGACATTGTATTTTGCGTTAAGATTCATTTGATGTACTCATTTCAGCTGTTTTGAACCCGAAGTTAAGAGCTTTGCCAATCCTTGATATCTTGCCCAGCTGCGACATTCACTTCTGACATCTTAACAGCCCACAGTTTCTCCGGGACCCTGACAGTCTATCGACTGCGCTATCGACCACTTAGTTGGCCGTGATCGTCTCCACTTGTATCATGACGTTGACTTTTCATTCTTTAGAGATACCATTCTGTGTGCGTGCAGCATTCATGTCCAGATCCCGGACTTGCACAAACTGATGCGCGCATGCGCAACTGCACGAAGCTATCCCAAGTATAACCAGTCAGGTTATGTGTGTGCAAGCCTGCTTTAGAGCATTCATTTTCGACCGGTTCGCAGGGCGTAAGGCTGATCAGCAAAAAACCCGCCAACTCCTTAATAATATTTCATCTTGTCCGCTGCTAATTATTCAGTGTGCATGAATTCACCTAATTCAAAGCTAACCAGAAAATGATCTCCTTTTTTACGTTCAGATTATGAACATACTAGGCAGCATATAGCTCGCCACTCACATTACAGATCTCTCTTGGTTGCACTACAAATCCCATCGTTTGTTATCTTCGTCTCCCCGTTTTGCACTCATTCCTGTGGCATAATGTTTTGCCCTTGTCACATCATTTCTCATTCTTGTGTGTTAATTTGTTTTTCTTTGCTTTAATTCAAAACCAGAATTCATTTCTTTTCGCTAATCTTCGGGATAATTTTCAGCAAAATTAGCTGGAGTACTTCTAAATAACTGGTCTATTTTTTCCTCAGGTGCGCGCTCCGATGTCTACCAGCAAACTATACACTTTCTCGACAGGGCTCACCTGGACCAAATTCGTATTGGATTAGATGCAAGTGGACGATCGAATCTAAAATCGGAAAGAAACTTGAGTAAGTATGAGTTTGCGATTCTTACCCGAAAACTTGGGGGTTACGGGATGTTTGGGACTAGGCTGGTGAAATGAAGTTCGCGTCTGATGTCAGATATCGGCTTCATAATTAGCAGTCACCACAACGATTTTAATGTAACTGGGTTAACCGTAGGCGTTCACGTTTGGAAACACCTGCTGATATGTACCGAACCTATCATTTCTGGCATTTTTAACTGTTATTACAGACGATCACGGTAGGACGATGTTAGATCCGTGAATCACGCCAGACCTTGAAATCATCGTCGTGGTTTAGACCCGCGTACTAAAAGCCGTCGTTGGAACGGAACTTTGCCATTGTGAGAAACTGATTCAGATTCAACGATTTCCGTTGTTCATTGACAGCAGTATGATTAGCACCATTGCCTCTTGTACATAATGGTGTATGTTAGGCCCCATCGGTTGACCCTCAAGCCACACAAAAATCATTGAGGTATGCGGTAGACTGTTTACTTGTAAAACTACGACAATGTTCATATTTTGTCGGAGGCTGTGTCTCGGCATTAATTGTGAGTAAGCCAGTCAACGCAAGGGTCCAAAAATTTTCCCAAAGTTGTCCCAATAGTGTTTCCACGTGGTTTCCACGCGACATTAAAAGGAGTTTAAAGTGTTCTGAAGCGACGGCTTCTGGCCTTTCTGGCTTTAGTATATTCGCCATTGAGAGATGATCTTTTATTGCTCCACTTAGTCCCTGTGGACGTATGCGCATTGAGGGGTGCTCACTAAGATAGACGATATTTGTTTGTCTTTCCAGCGCACGCAATTGTAGACTCCAGAACAGAAACAATCAAGGATACTTTCTATCAAAAGCTGTATGACCTTTTGTCCAGTGCTTGCCGATATAGCATAATGATTTCAGCTGAAGTCGTTTTTTTTGGATTATTGTCTTTTAGAAACCGATGACCAACTGCTTGCTATTTGATCAGGCCATCTCTTGCTTCCTGCAGGCAAAAGATTCAAACATTTGAGTCTCCGTTGTGGCGCGTAGCGTTTGCCTTTAATGAGTCAGTAATGGATTCATATCTACCAAGCAGCTTCAAGTGGTCGTGCAGCTTACAGGATTTTGATTATACTAGACACTCTTTTGGTATTGAACCGTGCGTCAGTTTGAACTGAGCCCTCCATAGTGGATCCTCCTGGCATACAGTGGTGGAAGCCTATAGATGAGGTTTTTCCTCTTCTAGAAATTCGGAAAAATTTCGGCCCAAACTGAAACCAGTTGGGGTAGCAGCAGCAGCAGCAGCAACAGCAGCGTGTTTGCAGAATATGTAATGAGATCTACGGAATGTGCCTGTTTAATTAACAAAAGGAAGTACTTTTTGTGCCCTTGATTTTTATTACTTCTGGCCGTCCTGTACCCACTTTCCACATAGTTTGCTTCTGCATCGCGGTTGATTTCACGCTGATATATATATATATATATAAAGTTTGTTGCCTAGGCACTTCAGAGAAATTATTCCTGCCGACATTTCAATTAAAAATCAGTTTTGCAAATATCAACAAAATAAGCGAGAACAACAATTTCAATGAATCGCGCTGTGTGGGCAGCGGCTGATAATAACGCCTTATTCTGCCGCACGTCGCTTGGGGGGGGCTATACAGTTTACTTTTGGACACCGATGATCTGCTGAATTTCCGAAGTCGCTTGCCATTATATTGGTAAAACCGTAAGGTCGAGTCATAGCGATAGTCGTTGCTGGTTGAATGCCCCAGAACACAATGAATAATCAGAAAACAGTGGGTGGTATGACCGGATCTTAAAGAATTGGAATAAACCGGTGTGAAGTCACACCACTGTTGGTGCCGGTAGTGCTAGTCTGAACATTACTAGGGCAAACTATTATTGTCCTTAATACGCAAATGGAATGTCCAAGCAATATAGTTTATTTGCTAACAGTTTGTTCCTAGAATTTGTAGAATGTCCAGATCTATGGGGCGAATGATTTTATTTTTAAATTAACCAGAAATTTTCTCTGCCAAGGCATCAAATAAAACAATATGATCGTAATTAGTTACACAAAGGTATTTCCAACCGTGGTTTTTTCTCCAAATAAAACAACAGCTTTTTGATTTGTTTTTGCTAAAATACTATAGAATGTCAGGAAATATATTCGATTTGAAAAAGGTGACATTTCTGTAAAAATGCACTGGCAAATGCAGAATGCTTGCATTTGCTCAGCCTTATGTGACATTCACAAATCTCCTTTGCTTATACTGAAAAAGCAGAAGGTAGAAAATAATCCTCTTATTGTGATCTGCCAATGTAATGAGGAAAATATCTTGAAATATTATTGCTATGCAGTCGTGCCTCAAGGCAGCTCGTTTGACCTGATCTTTTGGACTTATCATATCCCCAAGAATGATCCTAAGTTGCATCCGGTAAGGTCATTTTGGGCTCATTTTGCTATCATTTGGATGATTGAAATTCCTGATTGTCTAGAGCAAAACGAAGTTTCGACGACAATTGCCCCGATTCTGTCGGGCTTTCGCTGACTATGTAACACACCTTGCCTATCTGGAACAAGGAAACTGAGCGGGACTGTGGCGTCCTTACTAACCTGATACGAGTGTAATACAAGCAAAAATGCCAAATGAGGAAATTTGCTCTGTCCCTTTCCATCCGCCAGTAAAACGTATATATATTCAATCGTTAAAGTGACAAAACGCATTATTAACCCAAAAGGGGCTTTTTCTTAGTGACTTACAAATTTAACATCATTAAATTGGACCTAAAATTCTGTTTTCTGTAGTGATTCAGCTCACAATGGCATCACGTTTCTGCTGGCATAGTCGTGAAGATGCATTTCCCATAGCCTTTTGAGAGCCATTTGCAAATCCGTGCTTAATTGCCAGTTGAATGTCGCTGGACAAAGCATTTGGGGTTAAAACAATGTCAAGTGATAGATCACAATGTGCTAGCAACAAAGACAATGATGAAATCATTTTGACTGTTTAAAAGTATTTTGGTATTTAAGTCTTTGTTTGTTGATTAGAAGTAGGAAAACCTGACATGTCCACAGAAGCTCCAAATACGGGTATGCAAGCTACCGGCGGGTTGCAATAGTTGACCATACCTAAAACTGACTGCAGTATAGTATTTCACTAGGTTCCGGTGTTAAAATTGGGTTTCATTTTTATGTCTTCTCCAGTTTGTCAGAAGCATCAAAGATAAAGCCGAAATGCTGGAAATACTAAGAGAACAGAGTAAAATTTTCTGATTATGGAAAAGTCAGATGGTTGCTTGGAATTTCCTTGCTGTTGCGGCTAGCGAATGCGCCCGTGTTGTCGCCACAACGGTAGTGTTGTCCCCAAGAGCTCTCTCAAATTGCTGTTCCCCGAACATGATTCACATTATTTGCTAAACGATATCATTTGTACATTCAACATTAAGTATTAATCGGTTTGTCACCGGTACTCATCGTGATTATGCGCGGTAACTGTTCCCATTATTCATCAACTTAAGAAAAATGTTTTGTAAAGTGTGCTTCCCCTGCCTAATTTAACAAAAGGTCGCCCTGTTGCAGGCAGAAGATACTGATATTTTAAACGCTTCCTTCCTAACTGCTTGAAGGGCTCCACGTGAGCGCAAACGTCTGGTTTTACAGCTTCTATTCGCGCTACCTACCTAGAATATTTTGCTGGGCTGACTATATGAACCTCCAGTAGTCGGTTTAATTCTTTACTTATGTGATCGCCAGAATCATGTGGGATTGGGTTCTTTGGCTGGAATATTACTCCACCAACTTGGTTTCGGGGACAAGGTTGCCTCTGCTTTGGTGCATAGGCCAAATGTGTCGCATGAAGCTGCAGCCTAGTCAGTAGGTCATTGAGATTGGAAGAGAAATATGTATTGAATTCTTCTGCGATGTCTACAGGGGACTCGATGCATAAGCTATTAAATATGATGAAGCTCGGAACAGCTGAGGATTTGGGCTGCGAGCGAGCTTTGAAAATGTGGAAGGTTTTCCGAACCGGGTTAGGCGACCCAAGAGCTAGCATTTTCTGCCTTCTTAATCTTAGTTCGGACTCCATGAGAGATTTTTGCTACAGGTGGTTGACTTGCACTAAGAGCGGGAAGTCTCCCGCTTTATTAAAGATTTTTTCAGCCTTCAAAACTTTCGTCTGAAGCTCATAAACCCTCCTAGGATTCTTGGGTTTATGTTGAGTGGTCGGAGTGGACAGAAGATTAATAGTAAAAAGAAGTTTTGCGTAAAGGTCGTCCGCCGCTCTCTGCGGGTCAGGCGATAAAAGGAAGCTGGACCAATCAAGGGTTCGCAAAACGTCAGGGATTTCGTCCCAACGAGTCGACAGATAGGGAGAGGCAGCATGGTGGGTATACATAAATGAGGAAGGTTTGTGAAGGAGGCGAAGCTACACGTGACCATCTTGTGGTCACTCCCAGGGAAAGGTTTTAGCACTGAAACCTTGACATTAGGAGTGCTATGCGTAAAAACTAGATCGAAGATTTTATAAAATCTTGTGGGCGTGGTCACATGCTGAGTCCATCCTTCAGCGTGCGCTTCAGAAACAAAGTTGGGTAGGGTATTTGGAGCGGATAAAGAGGACCAACAAATTTTAGGAGCACTGAAGTCACCTGCAATTATGTTACGGCGGGGGGAGTCCAGAAAGATAAATGACGACTTGGGTTAGACGAGAAATATCAGAACTATTCGAGTTTGATGGTTGGTATACACATCCTATGTGGATCGGGAGCTCGGGTAATTGTACCAGAAGCCAAATGGTATCAGGGATGGAACCAAGAAGTGGGTGATGGGGAATGGAAGTTTTGTGTGGCTGCTTCACGTAGGCTAGCCAAACACCTCCTCTGTGATTTGATCTGTTGTTTTGGAGGAGCGTATAACCCGCCAGTGAAAAAGACGGAGTGGAACTGTGGTCTGTTAGCCAACTCTCTGTTACCAGAATAATATCGTAGCAGTTTTAGCTGCTAACAGTCTCAGCTCCCTTGCTTTATGAGTCAGTGAGCGGGAGTCCAAGAGGAGTAGGGAAAATTCACGGGAACATTTAAGTCCACGTGATATCCAAGTGGTGGGTTCGGTGGAGATCAAATATTCAGGGGATATGTTAGAGGTTCGGATAGCGCATAGCTGTGATAAGGGAGTAAGGTCGGTAGAGTTGGGCATACTGGCCGGCGAGGTGCTGTCTTTGTTAATGGATTTGTGGGCTACAGACCAAGGTGATAGAAGAAACCTGGGAGTTAATGAGCCGGCTGTTAGAGGATGCCATTGTGGGTGATGTGGTATCAGTGGGGGTGGTATAGTGTTAGGTGGCCAAATTGTTACCTTGTCACGGCGGGACTGGCAATCTAGGAGGTTACTGGGGAGGGAGCTTTGGAAACTGCCGGAGAAAAAGCTGGTTAGCAGGTATGTGCATGAATTTTTGGGGATAGGCGTTACTTTCGGAATTCGCGGGAGTCAAAGAGCAGTACTTTCTAGCCGAGGCAATTGGGGTAAGCGCTGGACAAGAGTGGGTTGGTAAAGGGGTTTCATGATAAGTTGTGGCTCAGTGGGCGAAATACAGTTATCTAAAGTTTGCCAGGTGGCCTGGAAGGATCCGGGGGCAAATCGTGCAAAATTATAAGGATACTTGTAGTTGGGGTGAAGAGTTGGGCGTGCAGCAGCAGGAAAGGGGCATTGGAGTGGCGAAAATGCATCTAGATTGGGTTGACTGGTAAGTGGATGAAAGTAGGGAAGATAAGAGGCAGGCTCTAAATACGGAGGAGCATTAGTATCACGCTGGAATGCAGCAACTGTGTTAGCGAGGGATGGTGGAGGCATGAATGCGGTGGGCCAGTCGACTCGTGATTGTAGGCTGCGGTTAGTAGGCCTCTGTGAGTTTGCGGACCTTCCGGTTTGGCAGAGCTCATGCCGGGATGGCTTGCTCGGGTTGAGTGTGCCGAGAGTGCCAGACAGTCGAGGTATATGGGCAGGTTGACCTACTGGATTAGCAGGATGGCTAACGAAGTGCGGGTTTTGTGGTTAGTTGAATAGGTCACTGGTATGCGCTTCCTGTGGAATTCAACTGATTTTGTCTGGGTTCCATGTTGTTGTTTGACGGAAGGACGAAGAAGTGCCAGAGGGCGTATCTGGGATGGAGTATATGCCAAGCGGTTGATATTAGCCTGAAATGGCATCGGTGAGGGGGAAGTCACCTGCGTGGTTACACCGTCAGTGCTTTTATCTATGGGTACCAGATTTGGTAGATTAAGATTAGCACGCTTGCGGGGTGGTTAGAAGGGCGAAGGGGACTGAGTTTCATCTGGATACACCGGCATTGGTTGCGAACAAAAGAGATGCTGTCGAGAGATCAGCACTTTCAAAGCAGGTATACGCGAAGGTGGGGTGCCACAGCCATCATCACGTTTATTTGGGGTGAAGTTCGCGATAGACGATGGTGGCGGCAATCCCAAAAGGGATCCAATTGTGGATGCCTTCTTGGCGATTGGATATCAACGTGGTGACCATGTTATCCAGGGGCGAATAGCTCCAGCAGTAAATCTGTACAATTGGGAGTACTTGTCTGCTCACAGAATCGCAAGCGCTGTGGGTCGGATTATATGGCCTTGATATCTAGGCTGACTTGCAAAAGGGCCATCAGTTTATGTTGTTGAATCATGCGGATTAGAAGTATTGTCCAATTCATCACGGCCGTGGAGCAAGTCGAATTTGCCCGTCCTGGGATAGTTGATCTGAGCCTTGGGTCAGCTTGCTTTCACGGTGTGCTTAGATTTGCCAGGATGGGGCTGGAAACTTGACGGTAGACCCTTGGCAAGATACGAGTGCAAACGCACACAAATGGAACGGAAAAAGGGAGAGATGACAGTCTGGAGGTATTCCAGCTGAGGATTATGATGCGTGCAAACATGAGAACAAGAAGTGACGAATATTATGTAAAATAAAACATTACATGATGCCGAACGTCGAGCTTGGAATGGTCTGATTGTCAAATTCATGCATGCGAAAGGGTTCATGTGGATATTAGTTTGGGAGTAGATGAGAATGTGATAGGAGTAAATATGTCTTTTATATGCCTTGCTGCATGCGCACTAAACGAGAGAGAAATTTGATGGACTTGAAGGAGGTACATGAGTCCATCGTAAAATAATTCCTCAAGCATTGCTTTGCAACATCAAGACTAAGGAAGTAAGACAGTACTTGACAGGATCTGTTTAACACTTGTTTATGAAATCTAAACTGGTGACAGTTTTGCTTTGTCAAATTGCAAGCACAGATAACAGTATTTTTAAACGAGTCCAATGAAATTCGGTCAAGAACATTAAAAACCGCAGCACCGACGTCCTTAGTTTTTGCCACTTAATTTCTGTCCATAGCCTGACAAGCACTAGTGGTATGTTTGCGTAATGGGCTTTCTGGCTTCTTGGTTACTTAGGTAAGAGGAAGAAGCTTTGTAATCACTGGTTCCACCAGTGAAAATGTTTAGGTTACCTCGTAACTCATTTGCTCTAACTTTCTTCCCTTCTTATCGATCTCCACGAGCGCGTCTGTGACACTAAAAATGCGTGATGGAAGCCGGCGGATGGGTTGTGAAGGTGTAGATGCGGTGCGTCTAGAAGCTGTGATCTTGGTGAGCTTAAACTTAGAGACCGCCATTTTGACAAAATGGTTGGATGTGTTTAGCTGTAAGGCTGTATGGCTTTTCGAAAATAAGCCAGGTGGAGATGCTAATAAGTGTTTCAAATCACAAAGAGAGGAAATTGGGCCACTGGTCTTTGCTTGATCTTACGAAGCAGTGTCTAAATTGAGATTGTGCCCGTAACAGTATCATGGCATTCAAAGGTTTGTTAAAATAAATTCCAAAACCTATATTCAATGAAAAGCACACCGATAATTTTCGTGGAGAAGAACTGGTTTACCTGGATTCAAGTGTTTTAAAGTGGCACGTTATCAATAGAAACAAAAAGAGACGCAAATGCCAAGGGCAGCTGAGCACTATCGTCAAGAACTACGAAAATGAGACAAAATAATCAGACAATCCAACTGTAGAATATATTTTTGGCGACAGGACCGTGTGGCTAAGTACAGGGACTTGTGAATGTGAAAATAAGTAGAATACAGGCCATGTGCAGTTACTCGTTAAAACAGGTAAACAGATAATAATAATAAATATAATGTATATTTCTCGATTTGCGAGATGCATGCGCAAGTCAAGATCAAGTTTTACGTAGTTGATGCACAGGAAATACGAAGGAAAAGAGGGTGATAATGACATTTAGTAATTTGGAAGGTTTGTTTGTTTTTGTATATTTCTCGGCATGCGCGAGTCGTTCGTAAGGTAAGATCAAATTTGGGCAAAGAAGGCACAATGCAGACACGGAAAGCGGAAACCAAACATACAATGAAATGTGGTTTCGCTCACAAGATCATAAGAGGAACCATAATTTCCCGAGCACGGGGTTTTTAATCAAGGCTATATAATGGTTCGTAAAGATTTTTCTGTGGCTGATTACCAGTCCTGTACTACGAGTGATACTATGTTTGAATGCAGCAAAGGTGTGTATCGCGGGCGCAAAATATGGCTGGAGGGCAATGGCCTGTCCGCTCGCCTGTCTTTGGCCGGGAGGCTTCGATATATCAAGTGAGTTCTAGGTGAAATTGAGCTATACAATATGGATGTGAAACGGAATGGCGATGAGCGAAAACCAGAACTGGATATCCAAAATAAGGCAGTAATGTAAATCAATAAATATCTGCCCAAGACAGTCCTCTGAGCAGAAGAAAGCGGCCCGACAAGTGGATGGGAATTCTTGCGTACAGTAATGCTAATCTACAGTGGGTTTGTTTCAAGCGAATTCTTTGTAGTTCATTAATTTCAGCTTGGTTCTATATGATTGAAGGTGGCAATTTTGAAAAGACAGAGCTGGAGTAACCTGGAACTCAAATGAGAGGCAACGTCTCGTGGACTCGTGTGAAGAAATGTTACCAGGATGCAAATGTCTATGTGCAATCCGCGGACCAGATATAGAGGTTTGCATTAATAAATGACGTGTGCTGCAGCTGTTTTTAGGGGTGGTCCAAGAAATGCTTTGAACAAGTCAGTTTATATCCGATGCCAATAAAATTTTGTCCTTCGTTAGTTCGTTTTGTATGGGTTCGGCAGGAGAATTTTGGGAAGAAGTCCAACAGGGGCCTAGTACTAAAGTTGGTGCATTGTTTGTTAACTTATGAAGCTATAGTGCAATTCGTTTACCCACAGAACGTCGCTAATGGTGGGCTCGAGCGAGTCTGGCCACTCCAATTTCCTGAAAACACCCGTTGAGCGGTGAACGCATGTAATCCGCCATACACTAAGTTGCATCCACACCGCTGCGGCCAAGTCTGCTCGCCTCTTGACTGTGCTGCCTCGACCAAAGCGGTGGACTTGTGAACCGTCGCCCCGCACCGCTAAATAGCTGGGTAACGCCGGGCGTACTTACTAGGATGTGGTTGGAAGGAATCAAACGCACTGGTAGTTGGTATGGGGTGGAGATATCGTCTTTCCAGGATCGGGTAATTGCCAGAGCGTGGGGTAAGTGTTTCCATCCAAACAGGACTATAAGGCCTGGAAGAGAGAAAAAAGGCGGACAGCAGTCTGGCCTAGCTGCCGGCTGCAGATTAGGAAGCGGTCAATCTTACGGGCAGCTCAGCGAAGGACGTTACCAGGGTGCATAGTGCAATTCAAAATATATGGACGGTGGCCGAGGAATCCGGGTTTTCTTTTTATATACATATATATATATATATATTTAAGTAGGTGGGCTGGCTAATCTAATGTGTGGATTGTCAGCGCTATGCGTAAACAGAATGAACCGGTATTTGGTAGGATCGTCTACACTATGAGTAAGCAGAATAGCCGGCATTTAGTAGGACGGACAGGGAATAACTGCTGCTGATATATATAATGATCAAACTACAAAGATAAATACACTAAGGATTGAATAAATTCCACTTGGAAAGCAAGAATTATATTTCACTCTGGGAAGCCGTGCCTTTCGAAACAAGAGATAATCGGGGCCAGTCGGTATGGTAGGTGAAAACGGTCACTGGGGAGAGAATATACACCATAGGACTATATTTGCGGCTAAAGTTTGAATTCTGAATTGGCCAAAATGGACAGATATCGATGAGGCATGAGAAAGAAAGAATCCAAGACGTTTGTCTTATTTCGTCTAGAGGGTATCGTTTGGGTTCGTCAGAAACAAGCTGTTTCCTACGGGCCATTCATTTGCATGAAAAGAAGAGTCAATGAAAAGTAAGGGTGAGGGTGATAGTAAATGTTGTTTTACCTTAGAAGATGGTTGCAGGTTATGGTTGCCACACCGTGTTGGCGACGATATTTGAGTTAGTAAGGTAAGTGGGTGGGAGAGAGCTATGGGTAAGCTACCTTATACGCAGTTAAAAAGATAAGGTTTATGGATATGAAGTCAGACTAGTGAGCGATAGGTACCACTTTTTCAGGCAGCGGAACGGTGGGATGCATCCGACGTGGAACTGCACGTAACTAAGCAGCATGCGCTGGTGTCGGAGCTCTGTTTGAAGTGGAAGAGACTAGATTGGTTCCTAGTGACATGAGTAGAGAGATTTACTTTCTTTTCCGCAACGAACGAAAAGGTGACATCAATGCATTTCTCAGAAGCCCAATCCAGTTTCATATACTCGATCATCAAGTGAGTATGGGGGATATAGATTAATGAGAAAGGGTACAGTAACTGCTTTACGTACTTCGTTTTTAAGTGCAATAGATAATGGTGACCGAATGCGCAGCTGATGGGGGAGTTTATTCCATAGTGACGAATATCTAACAATGAAGAAGTTGGCTCTAACGGAAGTCTTTGGAACAGGGAGAGTTATAATATAATCCGCATTTCGGAGGGAGTACCGAAGTGGGTTTCTAACACGAGATGCAGAGACGCATCTGTCCCCTGTGATAATATTGTTAAGGGGTACCGGGTTTACTCATATGCGTCGGAGCCACAAGGGATCTAATGTCAGCGAATCGCAGCGTTCCATATAACTTAGGTGCACAGAGTGGCCAATTAACTGCTTGGTAAATGCACGCTGGACGTTTTCAATCGCAACTCTGTCACATCGTCTCATGTTAGAGCAGACTAGAGAGCACTACTCTAGAATGGGTCTGAAGTGGGTACTAAAAGGATGTAGTTTGCTTTTGATCAAATTCAGAGTTCGGTGTAACAGCCTCACTAATTTATTTGCTTTCATCACTTGTACGAGAGCATGCTCCAAGAAGTTTAAGGTGCAGGAGTAATTTAGGCCTAGGTCCCGAACTTGGCAATTGACGGGGATGGTTTGGATTCCAAGCTTGAATTCTCTTAGGGGTATAACACATTTCTACCCAATGACGCTGCTTTCTTCAGCGGAGAATTTCATCATCCAGTCGTTTGCCCAGGAGTTGAGTAACGCTAAGTCTTGTGATATGTGACGTATGGTGGATTCTGCGGGATCAGATTGAAAGGTGTACACAATTTTGATATCGTCTGCGAAGAGAAACGGGGCGCAGTTTCGAATAACATCGAAGACATCATCAACGTACAACAGGAAGAGCAGAGGGCCCGGGACACTGCCTTGGATCACACCGCTGGACACCAATCCAGGTTCAGATATTAAGCCATTTACTTGCACTATTTGCTTTCTAAATGACAAATAAGATGAAAAACACGACAGCATTGGATCAACAATACCATAGGATGTCATTTTACTTAGCAACCTAGGGTGGGACACTCTGTCGAAAGATTTTGTCATGTCTAAATGATTTCTATAACTGATCTCCCAGTACTCAGTGCCTCGG
>LUCM01000927.1:57803-80566 GCA_008360955.1 Fasciolopsis buskii | reverse complement strand
TGATGAATGTTAGGCAGTCAGTCGTCCCGCAATAAGTTGCAGGATTTTTGCACGCCGAGGAAGCATGCTGGCCTATGGCTTAACCTAAACTTTTAATGTTACTAGGAGGGACAGTCCATATCTGACTATTCAGTTTAATCAGCGCGTCTAAGATATCCTGAGAAACTATAGTGAAGTGTGTTTAATGGGCGATAAGTTTGCAGGGTCCATAAGCGTGCTGTCCTTTTTGAATGATATACGGAACTTGAGTATCTGAGGACCCAGAATTAGTTCTGCCTTTAAGCAGTTTTGCCAGTGCTGTGTTAGGGTTTGGCTGGTTTGGAGCTTCCAGCTCCTGCGCTTTTTGCTTCTGCGGTCCAGTAATATTTCTAGGGTTTTAGTAAATCGACTTATTTGCAGGAACAATGGAAAATCTCCGGTCTTGGAAATGGCCCGCTGGAGTTTAGTGAGCTTACAGTTTTTTCGGTCACGACAAGTTCTTTTGGGCGGTGTGCTCAGCGTGTGGGACGGAGTAATGGCTTCAAGGCACTTGTGTAGGTTGGAGTAGAGCTGATCAGCGGCCGGTTGTACTTCTGTTGATAGAAAAAGTGCGTCCCAGTTTGAATTATGAACTAGAGTAGGTAGGCCATTCCAGTCAGCCCTGAGATACGACCTTAGGTTAGGTAAGGCATATCTATTCAGAAGGGGCAATGTAAATAAACAGTTAGCAGGCAAATGAAAACACCCAGGTAGACTAGATTCAGTGGACATTTGAAATTCAGTTAAGCCTATCGTAAATATCAAGTCAAGAACATTGAGGTTTCTTGTTGGATTAGTTTCGTGTTGGGTCCGGCCGCCGTGAAGGATGCTTTCAAGGAAAGAAAGCAAGTAATTTGGCGCGGAAAGCGTGGACCAGCATATGTCCCGTGCACTGAAGTCTCCAGCGAGATGCTTGGGACCTGGTAGGTCAGAAGCAGTATTCATTTGTTGTTATCATCAAAAAGTCATTTTGTTAAGAGCTAGGGGGTGGTGGACGCATCCAACAAGAAGGGCTTCATTGCTCATCTCAGCTCTAACCCAGACGCAATCTTGGGTTGTGTTTAGCATGGTATCCTGGCGCAAAGTGGCTGGTATAGATTCTCTAACGTTGGTAAGGCTGCCTCCTCCACGCTGGGCTTCACGGCTTTTCCTGAAGGATTTATAGCCGGGAATTATTATGGCGTTGTCAGGAGTGTGGTTATTGAGCTACGCCTCGGTGATAAGTATGAAATCAAAGTTCAAAGAGAGTGTTAGAAGACGTATATATTTAATTTCCTTTAACATGGAGCGTGCATTTAACGGTAGTAGCGGAAATTTTCCTGAAGAGCCGTTGCCGCTGATGGGTGTCATGGTGAATGAAGCTCGGTTTCTTGTTTGTTGACCGTCTTGGGGTGAGTCAACTTTCTTAGTTTCAATCAATTTTGTTTCATTTGGGGTCTCCTTTATCTGGAGGAGTGTTGCATCATTTGAATGGGGAATCGTCGGCCCAGGGCAACATGACTGGAAGCGGACGGTAGATGACCTGTCAAGTGAGTTTGGCATGGCTTCTGGTGGGTTGTTCACTCGTGGGCCGGGGTGATGTAGTCGGTCCACGTTGCATTCAGTCACACGGGGCATTTCCGACGTGGTCATGTTTCCCATCGCACATTCGGTTACATAGGGAGAGTAGGGCGGGCCATTAGCATGGGAGGTAGGGCAGGAGGAGGATAGTTTAGGGAGAAAAAGGTTATGGCAGAAAAGGCACAAAGCCGTGAAATGGGGGACTTGTTAGGGTACATCGGAGATATGGGTAATCAGGGGGAGACAGTAAACTTGGTCTATAGCTCAAATAGTTTCCGGGTTTGAAATACACTTTGTTCCGCTGTATGATGGGCGGAATCCATTGAGTTTGCTGTGGGGCTAGGAGCAGCGGGATGGAGTGGTACCTGACGATATCCTTAGAAGGTGGCGGGGTGAAACGAGTTTGGCCAAATAGTTGTCGATGTAAGGGAAACTGGGTAGCTGTTTTGGGGTGAGAAAGGTGGAGACCAGAGGACTCGAAGGATCTAGTCTGCCTTCGATGTCTTGGCGCGTATGAAGCCCCGGGGGTTGTTGGTTTGTTTACTAAAATGGTGCTGAAATTTGGGTCAGCTTCTCTTAGTTGTGTAATACGAGGTGCGTGTTGTGGCCTCTTGGGCGTAGATAGCACACTTAGCGTCCCTTTCGGTGATAAATTTGGGGTTGATTGAGTGGGTTGGTGTCTAGAGGCGAGAGGAACAATAGGAACAGCTTTAGGGCTGGCGGTTAGAGTAGGCAGACGGATGCGCTAACCATACTGACCGCCTCATTTGGAGACTTCCGCTGGGCTTTTAAAGATGGGGTTGTAGATGACTGCAGTGGAAACTTTCACCCTGAAGTTGATGGTTCGAGGAGCAATTTTTTACGCGGGGGTTGGGTGGGAGGTGAGGAGAGCGACTTATCTAGGTCAACTTCATGCTTAAGAGGGATTTTTGGCGTTTGTGATCGTGAACATGAGTTCGGTAGTGTAGGAGGACAGCAGGGGGACCTAATAGTTTGCACGCTGGAGGAGGCGGGTGGCTCCTATTTTGAGACCAAATACCTCACGTTGGGGCGGTGTTTTATCCTCCGCAATCCTTCTAGATTTGTATAGGGTGTTTACAGCGATGGTATTTGTCCTTTTGATGAATTCACAAACAACGTTTTCGTCTTGACATTGCATCAGGAGCGGGCATGATTTTTGTTGGATCTTTTTCTTAGTCTCACACAGTGGCTAGAATGGTGATCCATGTTACACGCCTTCAATATGTTTCTGTGACTTTTTCCAGTGTTTGTCGATCTGGAATATTGAAAATTATTGCATTACATCGGTTCCGGATACGTCTAAGTGATTCAGAAGACACCGAATCAATGAATCGACTAGCCCCGGGAAGGTCGTTTAAGGAGGGGTTTGACGAAGGCTCGATGAGGTGGGACAGTGGAGACAGCTTATTGATCGCTGCCTCAGCTGAAGTCAGCTGGGCGACAGTGCTGATCAGTCGTTTCTTCATGTCCTAGAATCTCTTATTTATTTCATGAAATACATCAACTAGCTTTCCCGAGCAGTTTCCTATTTGCGATTTAGGCACAGACTGTGGCACGCCTGTTCTCCTGGTAGTAATCTTTACATGGTTTGACTGCGATATGGTGTTAAAACTAATTTGAGCTAGAAAAACGGACTATTTAGAATAGACAAAAGTGGCGCAAAAGCAATATGCAGAAACATTTGAGGCATTTTTCTGAACAATACACAAGGTTTTCTACCAAACGATAAGTATGTAAACTGGTTAAATTTAGGAAAACGAATTCAGCAAAATTTCAAACCGCACGCGACACTCACCGGATTGATCTAAAGAGGTCAAGTTTGGTAATGAACTAAACATAGAATAACCGTATATAAGTGGTGAAACATTTCAACTGGAACCCTGTTTGCTCATTCTTAAGCGGAATTTATTCACCAAATGCCTTTCAGAACAGCTTTTCAAAATGGTTCAGCTCGATTCACGCCTCGCCTATATTGATCTCTTAGGCTTTCAACGTTGGATTCGTCTTTAATGCTTCTTCTTTGCGCCGGGTGATTTTCACCAGTGCACTTTTGCCTCCAGTGCGGATTGGCTTCAGGACATTTCCTCCAAGTTTATTGGTTTTGGGTAATTTCTCTTTCTTTTTAGGCTGCTGTTGCTTGTTTCTATTTTTTAGACGTCGACAAGTTTACCCTACAATTGGAGCTCTCTTAGATATTCTCCATTTTTTATCACTGACTGCTCTTCTCTCTCTTGTACAGGTTCTCTCACAATCATCCCGTCAATTCCATCAAAATCTATATCATTCTGTACGATCAGAACTCGTAAATCCATTGGTTTTTCTTCTTAAACGGTCTCCTTTTTTACAGGAAGGCGGAGAGTGCTCTTCTGAACACTAATATTTTATGACCTAATGAGATTGCTTCTTAATTGTAAATGACGGCGCAAGGATTCCGGCAGATTTAGTAAGACAAAAAACGCACAAGCAACCGAAAGATGGGGCTGAAAACTTGGGGACCTTAGTTAAGCATTCGTTTTCAAATTCAAGATCAGCCAACTACACGCAAACTTCCCCTTCTTCATCGCCCACAATATTTTTGCCCCAAGGAACCAAACTTTATTGGCCGTTTACTATCCCAGTGAGCCAGTGCGTGCTGCCAGTTGGAGGGCGTTCTAGCCTTGTAAATGACAAATCTGCTGAGGATTGGCCTGGCTCCAATAGGGTAGGACGTTCCTCAAGTTACGAAACTGATGTTTGGAATAAGGGTTAGGCGGAATTTCAGCGGGCAGACCCCCCCCCACATCCATCACAAGTGAACTGGAAGCCAAAATCCTCGTCGGGCAAACATCGCACAATGGACTTGCACCCCATCACAACTGCGAAAGAATGAAAAGAAGTCAAGTTCTCCCTGTTGCTATACGAAACTTTAGTGCTACCTGTCTACTTGCTCTTGGCGTCTCCGGTGTGAAATCAATTGAGGAGGCGCTAAGGGAGATCTTCTCTGAAAAAGTAAACTAACCAAATATTAGGCGATCGGAATAAGCAACACCAGTCCAAAAATGACAGTGGCATCTTACCCTCCGGCGATCCAGTTGATTGTAACCTCTAGAAAGACATCTGCGCGAACGGAAAAGGTACCCTCCATAAAATCATCGCGGAAAATCTAATAAGGATAACTGTCGATGTCGAAACCAGGCTAGAAAAGCATCAACTGTTTTGGTAAGTCAGTGGGCAGACCCTTATTCTGCTCCACTCCCAAATATTTATCCCCTCTTATCCACCTGTTCTCGTGCAAAAGTGCCTTTTGCCCCTAACTATGGGACCTTGCTGCACCGCTGGCTCATTCAGACTCTCCACTGATTTACTCACCACTACTCTCCAATGAGGTGATATTGGAGGCACCGCGTCACTCTGCAGCATGTGTTCAAATGCTTTTACCGCTACTTCAGTCCTTCAAAACGGTCCCAGTGTCCAAATTATATCCCTCACAGAAACCTGGCCAACCCCATACAGCTTAACTCAGAAATCCTCATATCTGGTTTTCACCTTGTCCGGCAAGATTCTGACGTGAGGTGCACCTGGGGAGTAGTTAGTCCTCATGAAAACTGAAACGTTTTCACAAGCATTTCTGACGGCCAAAGGATGTTCTTCGACTTTCGAATATCGAAGAAGTCGCCATTTAGACTGATCGGTCGTCACCAAGCCCGCAGTCCTACGTAGTAATGACACCACAAAACTGCAGGGCTTTCTGGGGGAACTCAAATTCTACAAGCAATTTTAAGCACAGGCGAGCTTCACCTGCCCAAATTTAGCTTCCCAAGAGCCGGTTGAACTAATCGTGCATTTGCAAGACCCCCACAGGGAGCTACTGATGATAATTCTTGGACGAAACATGTGGGTGACTGGACTAGGCACCGATTGGGACAATCCCTGTCTATCACGGATCTCACTATCACGGCATCTTCCGAATTGACTTGGCCAAATATTTGCCTTCATTTGGCAAGGGGGGCCAGTGGCCTCTGAACTTTGAGTTAATCATGAGATGACCTTCTATCATTCCACAATGCGAGGAAAGCCTAAATCTTCCAAGAAATGCCAACTCTTTTTCTATAAATTTCGTTTTGTGCTTTGATGAGATTCATTGGAGTCGGACTGTCGATGAATTCCGCGTCCAAGAACTCGGACGACGTTTAGACAGTCAATTCGTTAATGGAACCAAAAACCCCAAATTGGTGACAGCTTCCCCTTGTATAATTTTAGGGGCCTTGTAACTGCTGACCGGTCATACAGGAGATGTGGGAAAACTCCGAAACATTTGTCACTTCAAATCCATAATTAGGCATTACAAAACAGACCAGCAGCGAACAGCTCCAAATCGACGTCGTTTGGACAAGGATTTGTCTCTCAAAAAATAAAATGGGATTGAAATCCTGGAGCCACTGCATGCTATAGCTGGAATAATTCAAGGCCCGTTGATGAACCGGCCCATCACTTTGAATTACATTAATTAATTTTGCAAACTGTGCTTATGCAGACTATGTAACTTTATGCAAAACTTAATCGGAGTTCTTACAGTAAGTCTCGATAAGGCAAAGCAAGGGCCCAGAGGCTGCACCACGCCCGCAAACCATAATGAATAATTCAGATTGCCACCAGGCAAGACAAGTAAACATGTCTGTTTTGTCAATGGAGCGTCCAAGCTGCTAAAGTTAGATAGTAACAAACTGCTGAGACTTTGGGCAATCAGTTACTCTTTCTTCTCTCACTGTCACTAGCTCTTCAGTAAGGCCGAGTTTTGCATTTTTAACTGACTCAAAGGACTATCTCGTGTACCTCAGTCTATAACCTTCGGATAGTCCACGGAAAATTTTATCCACGCGCTTCTTGAGCACGGGATTTGAATCGGGTAGACCATCGTGGATGAAAATCGGGGGTAATTAGGGATATCATCCATCGAATGTGTAGGGTTACTTACTTGACTGACACTACTCTCCACCCCTTTATTTGTGACATACAAAGATCTGTTTCCAGTGCATCAAACCTTCTTTCCAATTCAAGAAGAATCCAGTTTGCCTCCTGAACTACCTGAACCCCACCGGCATTTTTAAACAAGGTGTCGGAGACTCTTGAGATCCAAATCACTTTAACCAAAGGTAGATTTTTGTTTCGTTGCATGCTAGCCGGGAGATTCAGCCCGGTACATCTTCAAAATGGCTTGCTAAGGCAAACAATCAGTGAGGATCTAAGAGGAACAGCCGCAGAATTCGAACATTCGTCAGAGGCGATCGGAAGGGAGGCCTTCCACCGATCGAGGCATCCTCAATCTTTTATGTTAAGTCACGAGCTATAAATGAAACTTGAACCTTTTTTTCCTTCTATTATGGTTCTCCCGTCGTTCTGTTCTAGCTGGGCTAGATTGGAGGCAAGTTCTTACCCACGGTACTCGGTATCACATTGTTACTTTGGTTGACCGAACTCCGCACGGTAATTTTAAATTGCAAAATTGCGATGGTACCCCTGTGGATTGAACTTCCTGAGGAAACTACAGTATCACTAAGGAAAGGCATCATCAAGGAAAGCCAGGACATCCACTTCGGCTCGAAATAGAAATCTCTCAGTATAAGAAAATTTTGATCGCCTAAACAGCTGTATTCCTACTAACTTGCACCTTTATCCTGATCGAGTCCGGTGCTTCTATGGCCATGATCCTGTCCAAAGCAACTGTGCGGTTATTGCACCTACTATCAGCATTGGGCATTTCATCTGGATGCCAAGGGGAAAATTCAGAGGCCCAGGAAAATGGCGATGTGCCCAAAATCTGCGTGCTACCAAGGCGTTCAATACTTCAATTAGATTGAACTTTATGCAGAACAACAAGCCTGTTCAAACTGCAAACGGTGTTTGCACAACGCGCAGCCTAAGTCAAATCCTAAATGCAAAGCGCAGGTGAATTATAAGCTTTGCGAAACTGGATTAAAACGTTAATCAATATTCAAGCACCAACGAACCTCAAATGTGCGATCTCAAAGACCCAAAAATGGAGTCAGTGTCGCTGCTGTCATGCATCTGCTCTTTCTTCTGTTCGTTCTCTCAGTCTTAGCCAAATTCGTCCAAAATAAACGATTCCTGTTTCGCTGGAAAGCAGCCAGCTTATAGTCACTCTCATTCCGAAAGCAGAGCCATGGGTCTCCTTCCCGTCATGGTCATGCACCTGCGCCAACGCACATACCCTTTGATTGCTTGCCCTGACGTTCCCCCCAACTATCCCTCCATTGAACGCGTGCTTTGCATATGTAGATCAATTATGCATTGCTGCGCCAGCGGGAAGATTGAATGTTTTTCATCCAAGGTTCGTTGAGAATCAATCACTCTATTACTCTTCCATAAGAAACCTTCGAGAAGCTAGGTGTTCAAACCACTTAGGCCAACAACCGTCGGTACTAAGCCTCTGCCGTCACGATCCCGCAGCTGTACATCAGAGATTTGGTACGGGAAAATTAGTAGAAGGTCAAACTCTGCGGACTGCGGCTCTTCTGGAGTGATGGCGCTGATGAGCACGTCACCATCACCAGGTGTGTCTTAAACCCCTTCGGCCAAATTAGCGCTCCATGGAATCTGGTTTACGAAAGGCGCCTACCAAATTTAGATTAATTGGACACAGGCGTGGACTCGACATCTGTCATTATCCTACCGTTAACTTCCAGCACTGGCTCTGGTTCGTAGCTGAGATCGATCACGTGCCGATATTTATCGGACAAACCAAAACATCTGGACGGTTGGTCCATGTTTCCACTTCTCGAGACCATAGGCCAGCTGTAATGTATACTGATTTTACGTGCCTTCACTGTTCATCGTTTTTGTTCTCTTGTTTACTCTGGTCTCCTATTTCGGTAAAAGTGCAAAAACGTCTCCTCGCATCATGGATTCAGTGTTGTATAATCGCTGAATGCCACCAAAGCGCTATGGTCCAGTCGATGGCTCTGAAATAACTTTTTCGATCCGCACCACCGTTACCTCCAAGGCTAAGATCCCTACCTTCAGGCGCGAGATCGATACCGAATTTGAGAGCGCCATTTCGGCTTTAGAGACAGTAATGAAACGTTGCAATCGTCCTCCCATCTGGTGCAGCATCTTTACACTGCAGCACCGTGACTAGATTCGGATGTGACTGGAAACACATGCATCCTTCCATTTTGTTTCGCGTCACAAGTATACGGGCGCCTCGGAAGTTTTCTACTCCCATTTCCCCAAAGAAAAGTCAGAAGCATCTTCCACGACAAGTTGCCACGCAGATCAATGGGTTCATCCCAAACAGTTTTCTTGCGTAGTGGTTGTAGGAGAGTCTTTCCGGAAAGCAGCAATGGAGAAGGGAAACCGAAAAAAACGCAAGCCTAATATATATGACTGGACTCCCTCACGTCCAACTAACCGTCCTGGAATTTTCATTCGGAAAATGGAAAATCATCCCCGGAGTTTCTTCGCAACCTGAGAGTGGATGCGGCTGACATGGGCGTTCTACCCAACCGACGGGTCCTCTCTAGCCGTTCGCATGCCCAGATGAAGTCCAGACTCCTTGAGGCTTTGGGAATCCATTCAGCCAGATAAAAGCTCCTCCCTTTGCACCTCTGTCAGTCCCATCAAGGTTTTCTCAACCCGGTTCTTCAAAATGAAAGAAACTGAGGTAACCGACAACGTCGAAATTGCTTATAGTGTTGCTCATCATGGACCGTTTGGTTTACTGTCCATGTATTGCCGCCGTCTACCGCAGTGCGTACGTGGCGCAAAATGGTGGCTATGCAGCACCAAATGGATTGGGTGTCATTAACAACTCCTCTGTTAGTTTCTCCATGTCACTCGGCCTCTCACAAGAAACCTAAAGCATTTCTATCTTCCCCCGGTGCCTTAATCAGCAAGAACGTTTCTCTTATGTTACCGAGTACTGCATCTTTATTCACTCAAAAGCGACACACGGCCTCGATCGATGAGTTAGTTCAATCCAGTACCTACAGCTGTCGACCGTTGTGCAAACTTCCTTGAGAATTTGCTAGGAAATTGAACATTTCAATACATTTTCCCGATTTCTTTGGGTTCCGCAAGGGTTGACTAGGAAGATTTCAAGTTTTTCTCAGCGCCACGTCTGCTGCTTGCCTAAGAGCTCGGTAGTCCACCGCTGCCTAGGAGTATCCGGATGGTAGCTGTCTACGGCGATTAGATCTTTTTCTCAATTTTGATAACCTTTGATTTACGTATATTTTGTTATTCAAGGCGCTTTCAGACTGTGGATACGAAGGGACCGTCAAATCTAAACGACCGAAATATTCCTGTCCCATTTGTACCTTCTCAACATCCGTAAGATTCTCTCGCGACACGCTGGGGCGGCCACCTTCTTAAAATTTTCGACGCTATGGCTGGCGCAATTACTCGTCTATACATTTCGGCCTTACCGTAATACTGTTGACCGGCCACCATTTGCCCCAAGGCCCATATAAAATTCATCTTATTGTCATTTCCACTGCCATTGGGGCACGGATATCACGGAATCTCCTCCATGATCCCGTATGCTGCGAGAACTTTGCACCTTTCTCCAAGTGACCATGCTGTAATCTCGCAATTTCCGGTACCTGGACAAAATTGCACCAGCCGATTTTGATGTTCAAGTCTGCAGGCCGGCCAGTTTCCACGAATCCGCTGTATCGATCTGCCCGCTGCAGCCTAGCAAAATGATTTGCAGGCACACTCGACCACCAGCCAAGGCATGCACCCTGCCCACCAAGCGCAATCATAAAGTCGCCAGATTCTTTGAAATTTTGTCTCCCTGAGTAAACCTTTCAGTCACCAGAGTCTTATTCAAACTAATGTCAACAAAAGCCAGCTCCGCTATCCACCTGTTAAGAGTGACCATTTGCACGGCGAACAGATCTGCGTGAACCGGATTTTAAGTGAAGCAAACCAACTAGATCTCTGGACCATCGTGGACAAGGACTAGATTCGCCTTTTGAAGTGGCCTTCATTACCCGCCCAGACTACCCTTTTCAACGCGGCGGGATTTTAATCCGGCAGGTTATTGCAGGGTGCCACTTATTCAGACAAACAAAGAAGACCCCGACACCTTCTTTGCTCTAGCGATCCTCCGCAGCGGTCTTTAGAAACGTAAGACAAACGGATAATCTGTGTTCGGTGCCGCAGAGTTTACATTTACAAGGGGCGCCGCTATCCGATGAAATGGCGTGTGTGCCTACCCAGCGCTGCTTTCAGCCAGTATTTTCCGCAGCATATTGAAGTTGGCTAGCGGAGGGCTTCGTAAGTCTGCTATTGCCCCGGGGGGAGGCGACGGGATTTGCCATTTGCTATTTATGCCTGTCGGCCTCGGTAATATTCCCAAAAGTGGCTTCGCTGTCCCTGCGGTATATGCCTCCTACTTCCTCTGTACAGTAGTTCTGTAGTTGGGATGTCGGACGACGGACAGCACATTCCGACGTGTGAACTGCGTCCAGATGGGACTGTGGTGCAGTTCTGCATTTGTATTATTAGATTCGTCAAACCGCAAGCTTCTTCCGTGGTACATGTTGCCCCGGACATCACTAAGCCTATCAGACTTTGAGCAACTTTGAAGGGGTGTCCGATCAAGACTCACTATTTTTCACGCCCTAGCATATACCTGTGGAACCTCCAAGGAGGAGAAAAAATCAGTGGTCCCTTGGATGGTCAGCGACAGGCGCGCAGGGTGCAGTAGTCTCTGCCCCGGGTCCATCATCTTGAGTTCAATTGAATTTTCGAACTGCTCAATGAGCCCGCAATACTGCTCGGGGGGGCATCGAACCTCAAATCCACCTTAGGTTTTCGGAGGTCGATTGAGCTGGAGTAACGAGATACTTGACCAGTGCGACGCCCCTGAAACCTATTCTACACATGTCCTCAGAGGGACTGGAAATAGTTCCAGCTCCTGCCTCCTAACTGCCTCTACCACCTCGGGTTCTTCCTTAGATGCGGCTAACTACCCCTAATTCCGCGATACTGGAATCAAAATCAACAGCATTCTTTTACGTAATGTCGACAAGACATGAACTAGCACTGGAAGAGCCGCAAAATCCAAGAAGCTTCGCAGAATCCAATGCACCCAAAATTTCTCCAATGACTTGCCAGGTTGCATTCCGGTTAAGTTGCGGCTGTGACTTTCTTCTGTGAGTTTCTCATTTTCTGTCGATCTGAATTAATTTATTTGAGCGTTATAAATTCTGCTATGCTGGATTATAAATTTAAATGATATACAGGCAAAGGCAAACCTCATGTACGCGATTACAAAAACTCAATATCAGGGCCGATGTCAATATACCAAAATACCCACGTGGCTCTCGCGAGTTCCGAAACAGAGAATGTCAAAATCAGGCGGTGAGCGAATTCGAACAAGCTATCAATCAATGACAGGCATAGAATAAGGAGTTGCATTTATTCATAAGCCAGAGGCCTCGTGAATCCCGATACGAAATGTTTTTCTGAGGCATTTCTTTAGCCATGCGCTGCTATTTATAGAACTCAACCAGAATAACGCATCCAGGCTTCCACAGCGTTCTTTAAGAAGCGCATCGCTTCTTCGCAGAAAGTGCGGCTTTTGGTCACTCATACGTTCAGATAGATAGAGTGGAACTAATGGAGAGAGGTTTGCTCTCCCTTTAGAAAAGTGAAATCTGCGGGGGTTTGATTATGAAATCCGAAAAATGTAAGGTCCTTCACATATAAGCGCAAAGGATTTCCTCCAGCAAGCCACTGATCAAAGAACATGATGGATTGATGCAAGGTTGCTGGTTTCTGCGGTTAAGATAGAGTGCAGCGATAGACGTCATTAGTAACAAAGTACTAGGCCTTCGGAATGTCCCTTCCATATAAAGACAAGGGTATAAATAAAAGGGTTAGACAATGGAAGCGGAAAAACTGCTCCGATTCTGATCGCTCGAAACTAGGCGTGACTGGGTGCCGTCACCGAAAAAGGGCTCCGAAATTAGTACTCTTTCTAGGGCCACGCAATCTGCCCGAAAGGAACAACCTTTTGCCCTACCAATACAGATAATTTACGCAATGACTCTTCGGCTGCTGCCAGAAAACCCAATGGTAGACGCAATGAGGTGACTTCAAAATGGAAGATGAAACTAGCTAGGAATAAACAGCCCATTATAAGGAAAGTTAGTCCCAGAAGACACTAGGACAGTGCCCCCCAACAATATAGTCAAATATAAGCCACAGGACAAAGCCCGGACAATTAGCATGGAAACCCTGAGCAGAAAGGCTCCGTGTAATATAAACTCTATGGTTGGCCAGTAAGGCGGGGAGCAACTGTGGAGAGCATCGTCTTTTTTGAAAGACATTAAGAACAAATCGTCCCGGCCGAACGTTGCCGCCAGGGATGGAGGCTACAGTTCCCTTCCAGCAGTCTAAGGTTCATTTTCAGCCAGCAGCACTGTTCTCACAAATTCTGACCTTCCTGGTATCAAGAACTCATCCATGCCTTCTGATCTTCAACCCATTTCGGCCGATAGGACGGCCGACGGAGGCATCAGTGCACGAGCTCCTCGGCATGTACTCAGCAGCTTATATGCAAGCTGCAGTATCATCCGCATAAAGCCCAGGAATCCGACAAAAAGGTTTTAACACCAAATCTCGAGTAACAGCATTCGCAGATGCCTGGCTCGCCTGGGAAAGGGTCTACTGCGCCTGCCGCGCCGCGGGCAGAACCGATCTCGTCACCGATCTCCATCAGCTGTTACTCACCTAGAAAGCTTATTAAAATGGTTGCACATTTCTGGCCAAGAAACAGGGAAGCTAGGTTCCCTGTTCGTGGTCACGGCACACGACACTGGGCTAGCTACTACTTGTGGCTTCCTTAACGTCAAAGACTTGGCGACTAGCAGGCTATTCCTGGTGGATACATATGCCGAGATTATCGTGATCCCCCGCCATCCGAGAAATTTGATCACTGGACGGGAAGAGACGATGCACGCTGCAAACGGCACTGCCGTCCACACATAGGGACATCGTTCCCTCACCATCGATCTAGGCCCGGGTCGTAAATTTCTTTAAGTGTTCATCGCCGCCGACGTCCCACACACTATTATTGGCACGTAATTCCTCCAATATATCGACCTACTAGTCGACGCTCGGCACAGGAAACTAGTAGATCGTCAAATGTCGCTGACCGCGACCTGCTTACACGCCGTCATCAAACAAATTACACCCCATTATGCTAAATCGTCAGCCTAACAGCCATATTATTGGCTAATTTGCTACTACCCAGGCGCCCTGCGACACGCCAACCGACTTCCTGCCGTCAATGCTAAGGTAACTCATCATTTAGAGACCACAGGACCCCCAAAATTTCGTCGGCCTTGTCGCCTAGCTCCTGACAAATTCCGTCTGGCCAAGTCGGAATTCGATCACATGTTGCAACTAGGCATCACCCGATATTACAGCAGTCCTTGGGCTACTCAGCTTCATGTAGCCCCCAAGCCCAATGGCGAATGGTGACAATGCGGGGACTACGGGGCACTCAACAGGGTCACCGTTCCCACAGTTACCTGCTCTGCTAGCCGGAGCCAACCCGCCTTGGAAACAAATGCCGTTGTTAGATCTTTTAAGCCTTCGGAGTTCTGTTAAAGAAGTGCGCACCACACCAAATGAGCTTTTGTTTGGTTGCTTGCTTCGCCTCCTCAGAAGGCCGGTGGCCCCATCGAGACCCACGCGCTTCAATTACGGCGATTATGCATAACTTCTCGCACGACAAATTCGAACGCTTCATATCGATTCACCGCGGGACCAACGACCTTCGGGCTACATCCCAACCACATTGAGTACTTCGGCTCACGTTTTCGTGCCTATTGATGGTGTCGGACCATCACTGCAACCACCGTACGCCGGTCCGTTTCGCGGTCCTAAGACGTTTATTTCGGGCGTGCCGGCGGACACGACACTGTGTCTATCGATCGTAATAAACCTGCCACTATGGAATGCAGGTCTAACGACAGCCTCCTTTCATTTGATGAGTCCCGTCAACCTTGTCGAGCCCAGCCATTACCAGGGCCGCCCGCGGAGACTGCCGGCGGAGATGAATCCATAAAACCACCAATCGCACCCGAAGTTCCGGATATGAGAGGCAGCCTTAGTTGCCGCAAGATAAGGCAACCTGTTTGTTTCTCGAATTTTGTCACCATTTTCACATCAGACGGTTGAACACTCTCCCGTCGTAAGTGCATAGCTGTAATCAACAGGATGACATGTTTGTCGCGATAATTTATGCGCCGATGGACATATCGTCCCCATGTTCCACCGACAAGAGAGCACGGACCGCTGTTGGGGGCCTGCCACGAAGTCAAACATCCACGAGCACCGTTTCCACCAGTTTGTCTTTGTCTTACCCTCTATTAGAAGAATCCCAGAGCCGAGGAGATTCCACGGACTTCAGCATGACAACCATTGGTCCCATAGCAGACATCATACACGCACCAAAGGACGAAGAAGGCCCGAGGTCAGATACTCATTTTCAACGCCGCCTGGCGAAGATTCTACACGAGCGTGAGACCCGTGGCTTGTGGGACGCGGTCAGCTCTTTCGTTTTGACTAACACAAATCGGGCGGGCATCTTGGCTGCAGCAGACGAAGCTAGGCCGGGGATCACACCTATTGCGTTCACTTTCCAATGGTGTTTTTCAAGTTGGATGTCCGGCACGCGACCAGATCCTAACAACTAACACCCACGGGGCCACCAGCAGAACGGCATATTTTCCGGTTGGCGATCGATGCCGAGTCCCAAGGCATCCGTCAGTTTCAGGACTGTTTCTTATGGTCCCAATCGAAGCCCTTCCCCGACGGTCTTCTAGGAGAAGGCCCCTGTAGCGGAACTTGGATTTGTTCTTCCGAATAGCTTGTTTAACAGAACGTTGACTGCCTAGCGCGGTCGTCATTTGCTTGTAGCTCACGTACACTTCATTCGCACGCTCCTTCGAACACTTCCAACTGTCTCTTCGTTGTAAAGTTCAATTGCCAGGTGGCCAGTATTGTAGTCGTACCGGTACAGTACTTCAAATGCCAGAGTAGACAACAGAATAAGCACCTGCCTGTATGTGCCTCACCACGAAGGTCACCTACGGCCTCCCGCTGACGGAAATGCGAGATGCTGCCGCTTCACCACTTTCCCACCTAAACGTCAGTCAATGCCGGCCTCCATGTTCTCCTCTGCTATAATTGACGGAAGGCAGTTTCATTAAGCAATCGCACTTCTGGAGGGCAGCTACACCAGAAAAAGCCAAACGGATGCATTCTTCCGGAACGGAAGCCGGTAGCCGGGCTTCCGATTGCAGTTACGTGAAAGAAATACTACCAGTGATTCCGGCCATATGCCGTTTTCAACAATCTTTCAAATGAAAATCAGAGATCTACGGATTCTTTCACAGCCAGCCGCATACAGTTTCCGTAGTCGTAAATGGCCCGGCTAGCTGATCCCACGAACTCGTAAGACGTTCCCTGTGGTGCGCTGTTGCACGCGTCCAAAATCCCCACTTCGCTGGTGCTGCACGGAAAAATGTAAAGTCCCTCATATTCGAGCCTCTGGCGAAAATAGAAAGCATACTGGATGCTGAAGGCTGGAAGGGATGGATCTTTGAACTAGCGCTGGATAGCTCCCAGCATGCCTCTGGAAGGCGCACAATCTTTCAGCAAAGAGAAGACCGTGATTCCAAGATCTTTATCAGTGTTCACCGTCAGCGGATTACCCGCAATGCAGGGGCCAGCCAAGTTTCCGTGAAGGCTATTAATGCAGTGGGATTGAAAAGATTCAAAGTTACCGCGCTTGTCCAGAAAGCTATGCACAGCGATCACCAAATTGGGGACCATGAGGACGCCATCTCAACAATGCAAGAATCTATTGATGGCCTGTCATATTTCACTCTTCTGCCGCATGAGGACTATCCGGTATACACTTGAAGCGGCGTGTATCCTTCTTTGAGTCAACGTTACAGAGAGTGACTTCAAGTGACGTCCTGGAAAACCACACGAAATTCCGAGATAAACAAATTCTCTGCAGCTTATCGTTGTAGTTCCATACAACGTGCATGTTGACTGGTCCATTCTGGGACGTTACTCCGGTGCGAGGTTTCAACATTGGAACACTTTCGCACTTCAGACCACACAATCGCCGGAAAACGTGCTTAGCTTGCTGGAATGAGGCGAGTACCACCCTCCTTGTTCGAGGCGATTTTTCTTCACAAATTCCCTCAAGTTCGAACGCGGATTTCATTCAGGGCGATCGCACAAAACACTTAGTTGGAAGGAAATGTCTGAAAATTCTTCCTAACTTGAAGGAGATTATGATTCATATTTCCCTGAGCAGGTGTTTCAGACCTAATCAGTATCATGAACCCTTGAAACTTTGCTTACTTGGCAGGCTGTGGGACATCCAAGACGGGAAGTGTTGCTGCCCTTTTGTACCGGGAAGCGTTAACGGCTTTTGGCATTGCAGCTTCCGGACAATGCTTTACTGGATTTAGCCGGCAAAATCCAGAGCTGGAGCCCTTTTCGAGAGTCGGAAATACTTCTTTTAACCGACGGGTTGTGTGTAACATATTAGGCTCTTCACTCGAAAAGGACGAAGCCGTAATAAAAGTCACGGACGAGAAAGAGACTCATCCCGCCAAGTTCGAGGCGGGATCAACATATGTTCTCTTTGATACAGAGCCGTTTAATAGGTTCCGCCCGACAGGTGATCAGAGCGGCGTAAAGCTCAGTAGACACCCGCCGCACTTGTCACACTGATGTGCTTTCACCGGAGTCCACAGTTTTGGAGCAAGCCAAAAAGTTAAGCTCCGCACAAGTACCCATCTTCGCAACCATGGCGTATGAATCTAACGAATATAATGATAAAACTCAATTATCTGCAGGACCGGCGGAAACGCAACCACTGCTGCCACGCAGTTGAAAACCCGCGGACTGTTGAAACGTCGGATCGCGCGTTCCAAGACAACGAGAAACTGCTTCGGATGAATTTGCGGACCTTGCTTTTGCACGTATCGTTGCCGGTATTCTGTAGGTTCGTTTGTTAATCTAACCATTACAGACCTGTGCTACCTGAGCTGAACTCAACCGAGCTGCTTGTCAAGGTTGCGCCACTCGCACTGGATTGGTCGTTCTCCGGGCTCCTTGTTATCGCGTGCCGGTTAGCTGTGCTGGTTTACCGATTCGGGTTCGTGTAACATTGTTGGATACCTTATTTGAATATTGTTTCTAGGCGGTAATGATAAACAAGATTAGGTAATAAAGAGGAGTACCTCAATTAGTGAATTCATCACATACTAAGTCTGTTCTAGCAAGTTCGTGTCTAACAAATTATCCACACTTGTTAATAATGAAAGGTGGCGTACGTCATTTTCAACTTTTCTTTAGGTTCGTAGATCGTAATGAGATTTTTCTAGCAACTTGAACTTGATGTTGAAGCTGGCTCATTACTGTGCGCTGGTAACACGTCATCTTCGGCAGTGTTGTTATAGAACAACGAAGTGTCTCCTGGATACCCTTTTTCACACACTTAATTGTCCCTCTGAGTACCTTGTTACTTTGATTGTTTCAAAATTCAATGGCAATCAATTCGTCGATTGTAATAACTGTCAATATTGTGTTTGGCTGTAATGATGTAACTCGGTGTAAGCATTGGATTAATATTGTCAGAAGAACGCATGCCACTTTGCCGATATAACAAGCGGCATTATACGCGTTGACCAAACAATATTTGTTTTAAAACAAAGCAACTGCGTTCGCCCTATGGTACTCTCATTTGAGTCACTTGGATTCACTCGTAACCAAGTTGAGTAGCTGAAACATCTATTATTAGATTAGAACACAAACAGCTCGTGTTTGCAGAATGCAGACATTCAGAGTTCAAGACGACATATAGGGGGTATGGTGTTCACGAATGCGTATGCCTATATTTCATATTTTGTTAATGGGAGCTTTTGTCGAAATGGCTGGTTGTTGGTTTTAGATTGTGCAGTCATACCAATGAGTCATATAAACAGCTGCATTATACTCATCAACTATTTTCCCGCCATTCCTATATATATATATATATATATATATATATATATATACGCCACGTGTGTGCTACTTGAGATCCTTCACAGTAACCTTGGATTTTTTTGCTGAAGCCTCTAAATTAAAAAAATTTGCACTCTATGACTGCACGTTCTGTAAATCTTACCTATGGAGCTAACAGCAATATTTTGAATGGTCTAGTATGGGATGGGAAAACAAATACAGTGTACAATGCCAGTTTTGTTAGCTTGTCTTGTATGCATATAGTCTACAACAGTAAATAAGTATATAGTCAAGAAGAGACCTAAGTAATACGAGATGTGAACAGCAAACTAATTCATTTCTCGGTATTTTTTTCTAATGGATACTGAAAATCCCCCTACCGTAAGCTCTTACACAGAACAATTCGTTGTTTAGACTAGAGGTTTATACCTTTCAGTACCCAGGTTTACTCTGGAGGTCTATTGATGAACTTTTTTATCACCTCCACTGGATGAGCGTTCCACGGACCGACTACTCCCTAACCACTGGAGGATCATTAAAGATTCTTATTTTGCCGTTTTGATTCATTGCACGGAATGCTAGAAATTTTATAACTTATCCCATGCACTTTCAGGGTTAATCGTATCTTTTTAATTCAGGACCGGGATAGGCCGGTCAAACTTTTTTCAACTTACGCGGTTAGCTTATCAGGATAATCGCTCATGTGAAATACTATCGGTTGTGATGCACTAATTTGATGTGCGAATAAAAGCGTGTCGTATCGCAGTAAAACGACGGAAAGCTTATTTTTAATGCTAATTTTTCTACAGGTGGCACATGCACTTTCGAACAGTGTAAGAGGTTGCGATGCTCCATGATCATAAAATTGAGGTTACACGAGGTTGTGCGGCTGAAAGAACTTTCCTTAGTTTTTTGAACGCTTGTGATTCTTGCTCGAAATGAACCAATATCAACGTGCTACATCAGCGAACAGTCGGTAGAGTCTGTTCTCGTGGTTGATATAATTATGATAAATTGAAGAAGAGTATTCACTATTAGTTTTCACGGAGGAACTGCAGTGTCACGAAGATGAACGGTTTTATTGTTGATCCTAATGAGTTGCCCTAAATTCTCTTGCTTAATGCAGGTGAAATAAAAAAGTCTAACGGGTTTAACTTAGTTCGAGACCGAAAATTCTCCGCAGAACACCTTAATTTGTTGACAAAAGCAATTCGGTCGGTTGGAATGGTCCATCTTCATTACTCCAGGATTACACAGTGGGCCAGTATAATGAGCTTGAGTCAAGTGTTGCGTATGGCGAGCACTCATTTATCATGCCGTGCTCTATTTTATGTTCCACTCACCATGTGGAAGTTGGCAGGCAATGTGGCAACGTGGAATGAGGAAATGCTTAGCGAACTTAGGTAAAGTAGGTGTCTCACGTCTTTGTGGTCAGGGTCCCGTCAACTAGCTGACTGGAGGCACTGAAGGATATGACAATGAACCGCGAACAGTGGCGATCGTATCGTCATCTATCTAGTCAGAATAGTTGAAGAAGTACGTTTGTACAGGTAGACTGTCCATGTGTGTAGGTCCACTCCCTGTTCTCTTTGGATATTCATTCTTTTTATTGGAAAAAAGGCAACAGCCAGTGAGGCTTGCCCTGCTTTTCAACGCTGAGCGATGATGATTACCACTTTTTTGTCGACGCGATCACTCTTCCTCACATGTTCCATCATGAAGAAGTTAGCTTCGGTTTTGGCATCGGTTGGTGTTTCCCACCCTCCTTAACGGTAGCCAAGAGATTATATTTCTCGTTGGTTGAATGTGCTGAGAGACTGTCCAGAAGGATCTGTCTGTCAAACTGGTGTTGCTTTTAAAGTAAAAACAATAAAATCACAACCTGTGAGGTAAAAATAAAAAAGCATGTCTTCTTTGGTTTTATCTTTTTTCGCCTTTGCGTCCGTTCTCTGCGTAACTCCAACTGTCGTTGCGTTGACACCATGCTTGCTTTCAAGGTCTGGCATGTATATATATCTTTATAGTTTATGTTCAAAATAACCTAATGTTTCTTGCTTGCATTTTTTACTCGAATTCCTTCCTAGACCTCAGATACCACCTGATTTTCATCGCGATGCTAACAAGTAACCATAATTAGCAAGCAGCGGAGATTTATGTCGGTTTTTATTTTTTCCAGTAGTTTCAGATACCACCATGTTGGCTTGTCCGTTTTTGAAGATGCTTTCAGTCACAACAATCAATAAGGAAGCGCAACAGATCATGACCTTTGTTCCGAAGTGCCCGTTTGCCAAGCGTTTGTTCGAAAAGGCGGCGCTTTCCGGAAGGATGTGTCACGCACTATACAATGCTGCTAGCAGTATCGCACCCGAAGAGCCGATCGTATGCAGTAAGTTTCCATCATGAATTACCTTTTATTTGTTACTACTCGTCTCACTTCCAAAACGTCTATGTATGTTTTCTGATTGAGCTTTGAAACATCCTGTCACCAGTATAAGGAACCGGGGGTTATGACCAGTGAATCAAATGTGCTGATGGCCTAAGTGGTATAGGGTTACCGTCCACCACTGATGGTCACTTTGACTGAACACTTATTAGTTCAGTGTTTTGAGGTTTCAGTCCAACAGGGGGCACTTTTATGAGCGGCGATTAGAGATGAACCACCTGAGCCAATAAACTCTGGACTATTCCTTTGCCATCATTTTTTTGGTTCTTCACTTTGGTTCTCATTGAGAGCCAATCGGACAATCAGCTTACTGACGGGACAAATCTATTCGTATCCTGTCTCCAGATAAGTCTGTGCCACAGCGTGTTATATATGTTTGTTGATGCGTTAAACAAGTACGCCTTATGCGGTCCAACATTAAAATAAAGACGTTTTTTGGGTTATTATGAAGTGCTATGCTTGCTCCGTGACGTGTGATAACTATCACTTCTCTGTACAATGTTACAAGTGTTCTCTTCACCTGGTGCATGTACCAGCTTTTCTAAATCTATCTGGGATTCAAATTTCGTTCTTAGGGGCTTAGCTAATAACCCGAAACCTTTCAAATACAGATACTTGACAGCAGAACTTGAGTGGAATTGCTTGATATTCCCTTGTGCATAGACTCTAGGGGTTCTAGAGAATGCCATTTTTATTGCGCTCATGTTTCAGGCATGAAATTAAGCAGTTAAGTGAATAGTTAACCGCTGAAAACAAAGAATCGTTTTAACTATAAATCTCATGTTTTTCCTGGCTTACTGAAGTAATTTATTAGCACCTCAAGACTGGTCAAATGAGGGTCTTCAATACTGAATTTCCATCTCTCTAAACTTTTTTGACTAATTCTATCTCAGCCAGTTTTCCTCTTTTGGCACCGTACATGGTACTCCTAAACCATTTCCACATGAGTAAAATACAAATAAAATAAAGCGCTGAACAAAAAAGAAAGAAAGAAAAAGAGAAAGAAAGGAAACAAGAATGAAGGAAAGGTTCATCTAAGCTCGTCTGTTAGTTCGTTGGTAATTCTGTTTGTGCTTTTATGGAACCCTGTGAGATTAGCGAAAACAGACAATCAACAGGAATCAGTACCGATAAACATATGTGCATAGTCCAGCGTGATGAAAGGTAAATGAGGTACAAACAACGTCTGTCACGGTTTCTCTATGGTTCGAATGCGTTTTTCATCTTTAAAGCGGTGTCGTATAGGTAAAAATGATTCCATGACTTCATAGTTAAATGGAGCAGATATGTACTGGAGCTGAGGCTGTGAAGAGTGCCAGTTTTATTGCGCTTATGTTTCAAGCATGTATTGAAGTAATCAAATGAATGGTCAACCACTGAAAATAAAGAAACAAGAAACAACAAGAAAATAAAGAAACAATAAATCCCATGTTTTTCTTGGCTTACTGAAGTAGTTTATTAGCACCTCAAGACTATGGTCAAATGCAGGTCTTCAATACTGAATTTCCATCTCACTAAACCTTTCAGTCCAACTAACTCCTCCAAATGCCTCAGCATAGTCTGGAATGGGCGTCTCAGACTCTGAGTTGGCTACTCGCCCTAAATGTCTTTTGAAATGCTGCCAAATGACCGGCGTCTCAAATAGCCTCTATCGAGGAAGTCCTACGCACTG